>VYZQ01067375.1:0-24140 GCA_013400655.1 Mystacornis crossleyi | reverse complement strand
TGAATGTAGCCCGCGGGAGTTCTGTACTTAAGGGAGTGTTCACGGGACCCCGGGGGGGTTGTTCCAGACCTGTTCTGGGGGCAGTCGCTGTCGGAGTCCCTGCTGGGCTCCGGCCATGTGCGGCCAGGGGGAATAAAACCTGAAAACATCTATCAAACATCGTCTCCTTGATTCTTCCACGGGCCAAGGCTGTCTCCCAGGGAAAGGTTGCAGCCACCCCACTGCAACACTCATATAATTAAACACAAAAGGATTAAATTCCAAATTTACAAAGCAGATATATGTTAGAAAAAAACCCACAACTCTACTGATATGTCCTGCATAGAGGGTATACACCTACCTAGTGTTTGATATCTTGGGGAAGAAACAACTCATTTTTGTTTCTTAAATACCCTGTTATGCTGGTTGGTTGTAAAATGGTCAGCAGGCAGGCAGTTCTTCTGCTACCTAGAAGGAGTGAAAACTTTTAAAGCAAACCTTTCAGGGATGTAGAAAATGTATGGATTTCTTCTGTGGGTGGTGCAGGGGAGGGAGAAGTATTTACTTTACATTTGTGCCTGTGCTTATAGTGAGCAGTGTCAGGCCAACAGACCTGGACACTGAAATCTCTTTCCAAGGAAAATAGACAGCAGCTCACTTCAGGGCACAGTACTCTGGATTTTCTGTCCTGAAAATGTTTCCCCATTCTGATGTAAATTTCCAGGCTCACCACCTGCTGTCTGTACACCCTAGCATGAGATTTTGCTGATTTTGCTAGTGTAACACTGACTACTAGTCAGAGTATGATCCACTCTCTCCTCAGTGCTCCTTTTCCACTCTACTGCTGCCTCGCTAGTTGTTCTCCGTCTTGCATTTCTTTTGTTACTTATTATTGTTAAGCTCTAAAATTTCTCTTACTGAATTGTATTTAGGTTTTCTGCAGACTGTTTCTCGAATTCAGTGAGATTACTTTAACAATGTACTCGTCATCCAGCATGCGTGCAGCTTTTCCAAGCTTCAGTGTCATCTGCTTATTAGAACTTGTTTTCTTTTGTAGCATTATATTTCTTTTTGCTTATGGAAGTCCGTGGGAAACGGTGACCAAAAACTTAGTAAGTTGGGCTGTGATACTTAGTGCTGCTTCTCTAGCTACAGGGTCTGCTGCTATGTCACAAAGAATATTTTGATAGATTTGAAGTAACTTGTTCTTGACAGGCCTATATATTACTCAACTTCTTATCTGCTAAATACTTCCAAATAATTTTTATTCCATATTTTGGGGGAATTGAAATTCAGTTGCTGCATTTCTACTTCTTTGGATCTGTCTTTTTTCATTTTTTTTTTAAAGCTAATCACTGAGTGTTTTCCATTCTTTTGGAATCACTGCTATCCTCTACAAATTCTCAAAAATTACTATTGATAATTCTGAGACTGATCCAGTCAGCTTTAATTACGTATGGCAAATTTCAGCACATTTAACTGATGTGAAAATACCTAATTTATTTAATTATCATCTAATCAATTTTCCCATGTCTGGTCCTGGTATTGGTTTTAGCAGCTGTCTAATCATAGACACGTTTCTGATTAGGCATTAGCACTCCTGTGCTTTGAGTGTAAATACTCAGTGCCAACCCCTTGGAAGAGCAAGTCGGTTTCCTTTCTGCTGGTGTGCTTACAGAAATTTCTTTGTGCATGTTGTGTGGGTGAGTGTGCTGAAGTTTAATTTCCTGCTGCCCTTTTTCTTCTTTTTGTGTTCTCCCTTGTTTTCCTAAAAATGAAGAATCGTCCCTTCATGAATGCTCAGTGTTTTAGCTGCTTCTTCCCCACGGGTTCAAGTCAACCTAGTACAGTCCCACAAACATGCCAGATACTTTTCTGTCCCTGTCTTTCTTTTCCCTTGGTTTTGTCCTTTTTTGTCATTACCTGGAAATTGCGTGTAGAGCCACCAGAAGTAACCTATTTGTTCCATTCTGTTTGGAGCACTGCACCTTTGTGAGGAATAGGACCAATCGAAGACCGCTTAAAATTATCAGGGAGATAAAAATAAAGCAGAAGCTGGTATGAATTAGTTGTTTGGATTAAGGAAGAGAAGACTGAGGATAGGCATAGTGTATCTTCAGCTACACAAAAGATAGGAAAAGAAGGAGTAAGTTGTCCTGAATGTCTGTTGTGGACAGAACAAGAAATAGGGCCTTTAAATTGTAGAAAGAGAAGATTCCAAGTAGAAAGTGCAATTTTTTTTTTTTAAAGGAATAATTAATTCCTTTCATGAGCTATGAAAGAGATGTGAGAGATTGGTAGGTCTCACCAAAACCCAGCGTAGCGATGTGTCTGTCAGGAATTATGTAGATTTGGTTGATCCTCCCTTGAACTGGGGGAATGAACTAGTATATCCCTTGATCCATGTTTTTCTATGAAATTTCTAGAACAGTTTTCAGTCCTTGGGCCATACACATTGTTTGAGTCCTAGGGGAGAATGTCCAGCCAAACTCTGATAAATATTTNAATGATATCATAACATATTAAGTCTTCTGAGCCTAGGAAAGCAGCAAAGTATGACCCTAATAAATCTCAAAGACACTCTTACTAGATTTTACAGTCTTTATGCAAAAATATGAAACTAGTGGGTTAGCTAGAATTAAACCCACTTTGAACTGCGGAGTGGAGTTACCAATGGAATAAAACACATGATCTGTGCAGGGTCTGTCTTTAGCTTTGAAGTTAGAGGGGACTCCTGAAAGTGTTACCGTCACTTGTGAATCCTTTGATCTTTTTTGACGTGGCTCTTTAAGCCTTTGCATACTTCATCCTTAGAGCTATTGACTTTAAAAAAAAAATCTCTTCTGAATGCTGCTGTTTCTGTAAATAGGCTAGATGAGCTGGCAACTGTCTTCTGTTGTTTATCAGTTTCAGATTCCTTGTTTTATTGTGTGCATATAGACGGAGAATATTTTACTTTCTTTTTTGTAAAGTCATTCCAAGATGTCATTGTGATTCATAATTGTTAAGTCACAGCTTTTATCTTTGACTTGAAAAAAAAGCAAATGCCCTGCAATTACCAAAACCACTTAAAAATTTTATTAAAAGAACCACTGTTTTTGTCTTAAGGATATGGTTGCCAGCGGAAGGGCACAGACAGTTAGGAGGCTTTTGTGGTTGCATATGTCTGATAGAATTTATTTGGGAGCATCTTCAGCTGAAGGGAGAGCATTGTTTTGTCTGAAGGTAGTTATTCCCTGCAATGGACTGAAAGGAAGCCGTAATGGAAAGAGAGGGAGAAAGCTATTCAGATTCTTTTGCCTGGCATTATTAGGTTGATTTTCATGCTTCTACAGATGTGGCTTTTGGCTGCAGAGCAGTGAAAGAAACAAACTTTCAGTACAACCTGTCTTTCTGCATAAAATCACTTCAGACATGTCTTTGAAATGCTGTTCCTCCCAGTGTAGCAACAGCCACCTAATTTGGTAGGCAGTTCTGATAGCAGCAATTTGCCAGCTGAAAATCTCAGGCTTGCTCCTTCTTGCCTAGACACTCCCAGCATTGTTATGTATGGTGCAGTTTAACCTGGTAAAAACCAGTGGGTTTCCTGTGTTGCATTCCAGGATTGGAACTGTAACTTGCTAAATCACACGCCTGTCACCTCTATAATAATTATGTCAGGTTTTGGTTGTGATGTAACCCTAGAACAGCTAAGTTACTAACTCAAGCCGAAGATCAGGGTTGTGAATTCTTGATTGCATATTGCTGCATTGTGATTACCCTACTGTTTAAAGCTTACTTTTATCTGGACAGCAGTAATCCCACCTTTGTATTGATTTGGAAAACTGGTTTTGAGTGAGATGTAAAACAGATGTAAAATAATAAAACCTCAAATGTTTTCCCTCGGTGAATTGCAAAGATGATGAATTTCTTAGTGATGGTGAGTCTTCCATTGTGTATACCTATATAAGATATGTTTCAATATAAGACATTTAGCTACCTGGATTGTTGTGGTTTTTTTGGTTTGTTTTTTTTTTTTTGCCTGAGCCACCATTATCTTAATTTTTTTCTCCATATTTTAGAGTTTTAGAAATTATCTGGAGAGTTGTATTTGTTTTAATGCTGCTCTTCTTTCCTTCACAGGACAGTGGAGTCTCTGTCTAGGGACTTTAATAAACAGCCCAGTAAAATCGGTCTGCATGTCAGTGGTTTTTATAAAATTACCTTTATAACTAAGGTGTGAATTTGAGTTTCAGATGATAAATGGCATAGCTTAAATTGTAAGTACCTTCTGAGTATGACACAGAATACTTTGGAGGATACTGTTCTTACTGATAAGAGTATTAATTGAGCATATGTAAAAGGAGAGTGGAGACAGAAGCAAAGTAATATTTATCAAAGCTAAACATAGAGCCAAGAATATAATCTGGTCCTTGGCTCCTCCACTCCCAATATCCTGTCCATTAAATTGGTGTTGCCTGTGCAGTATCTACTAGTTCCCACCTATATGCAGTCCCGTGTCCCAGAAGTTTTCTGCAAGACAAATCTTCCTGCCTTCTCATACAGGATCACCCACCCCTTGGGTTACCCTCCAGTTACCCTGATCTGATGTCATCCTTTTTCCTTCCTTTGAGGACTCAAACTCAATTCCATGTGCCTGAAATTTTCTCAAATGTTACACTGTAAACATCCCAGTATTTATTTCGTGTTCTGACTTGGGACCAATCAAGCATTCTTCCTTAGTTTGGTTCCAGGACCAATAATGAGAAAATAAAATAATTCCATTATTTTGCCACGTCTGGAACCTTCAGCTGGTGGTGGTTTAGAAAAGTTCATGTGGTTGCCTCGTTTGTACATAACCCTTGATTTGTCATCATGTTGAAGTTTGTTCCTGCATGCTTGGGTCAACTGAGATTTTAGGACAGTCAATTCTCTTTTCTTTAAGATTAGCGTGTTGCTGTTACTTTTCCATAGGCATTTCTGCCCATTTAGTGTTCAGGACTTCAGTTTTCCATTTGGTACAATATTTCTCTGTATTTGGGTGTTAAAACATACATGGTAACCACCTTTTCACCTTTCATGTAAGTGATAGGAAATAGTCCTGCTTGATCTTTTTTTTAAAATATTTTTTTAGGATCTGCCGTAGACCTTTTTGCTTTCCATCTAATAACAGTTCTGCAAAATGCATCTGCAAAGATTGGGGAAACAGGAATCCAGTCTGTGTGACACGCTTGTCTTCTCGGTGCTATTAAACTATTTTTATTTAACTTGTGCTATTTAGGCTTCTGCTCCTTCCACACAAGCCTAATCTGTCTGTTCTCAAAGAACATTATGCTAGTCCATTGTATAAAGCTTTTTTTATTTGGTTGATACTTTACTGGTAAGAGAGAGTGCCCTGTACTATTGTTCGATATTCAAGTTATAATAATTCAGAGGATATGTGAAAAATTTAAACTTTTTTTTTTTTTACCTGTAATTGGAGAAATTGTGGTAGTTAGAGTTTGTGATGTGATAAACATTTCAAGTTCTAAAGATCTATATTGCCAAAATTTTTTATGTTTAAGTGCACCCAAGTCCTTCCTCCTTATCACAGCCTAATATTCTGAAATTAGGACTTCCATTAATATAATGTTAAGGATACTCCTTTTTTTGATACCAGTGAAAATCCAGCAACTTAAATGTAACAAAGAATTGATAGCAGTGCAGATCTTAATAGATTTACTAGTTTTTGCATTCAGGACTTCACTTCTTGTTAAAAGTTGATTTGTTTTGAAGTAGGAGATAGACATCGGCTGTGACTAGGTAATGTAAATTTGTCAACAATTCCAGTGTTGCTTTTAATATTGTGGTGATTTCTTTACCAGTATATTTTGGTGTTTAATTAGAGAATTTAGGTTGTGTTGGCTTTTTCCTATGTTATGTCTCTCAGTGTAGACTGCTATGGAAAGAGACTGAAAAGCAGCAATGGAGTTCAGGCTGATGAAAAGAGAAACCTTCTACATTAAAAATTGGTGTTACCAAGAGAGTATGTAGTATCATATCTGTCTTCCCACATTTCTCCTAGACAGTGTCACTACAACGTATGCTACAGATCTTTTTTCTTTACTGTTCTTCTGTATTTTGAAGAGTAATTCTGCATTAAAAGTAGTGTCTCTTTTCCACAAAGAGAAATTAAATAAAGATATCCAAGAGACCTAAATGCGTTCAAAAAAATCAGATACTCTCTGAAATTGCATCAGGAAAGTCTCACCATATCTTCAATCCATCCTCCCAGTAGTGAAATTTTTAGGGTTGGTTTATTTTTTTGGGGTGGGGGTTTTGTTTGGTAGTTGTTTTGTGTGTGTGTAGTATATTTCCTATAATGTAGTGCATTAGGCTTCATTTAAAAAAAAAAAAAAAAGAAAAAAGACAGAAGAGGTGCAATTTTCCAGTCTACAGACTGTTTTCTTGTCCTTTTACCCGAAGTCTGGCTGCAATTCTATAAAGATGACTATGTGAAAAGTAGGTAGATTAATGCATTCTCCGATTTTACTGCCTTTATCAGATTGTTTTGCCAGCATCGCTTTAAGAGAAGCAAGGACATAGAAGAGTTTTCCAGTAATAGTTGTCCATTGTTTTCCAGACACAAAATTTTCAAAAATATTTTAGAGAAACTGAAAGTTGACAGAATGTGGTTTTCTTTTCATCATTGTCCTGAAATGAAGATCTACCACATATTAACACTAAAGTACAGAGGTAATAAACCAGTGGTTTTGAAATAAAAGTCAGAAGAAAGAGAGCTTAATGTCAGTGCAATTGGTATAACTAATAGAAATAACTGATGCTGGTTAGAGGCAAAATGTAAGAATCTTGCTGAGTAGCCAGTAACCTTACTCAGCTCTCTTGTGCTTGGAAAAGGCAAGAATAATCTACTGTATTTACTTCAGGTAATATTTGGACAAATGGGATTCAACGCATAAGCCTGTCAGGAGCAGCCATATATATAAAAATTTCAAACATAGAAGGATACAGACACTTTAGCTAGAAGGAGTCACCTTTTGAATGCACACTCTGGTAAAATATGCTTAGGAAAAGAGTTTAATCTGTTGAAGGCTTAAAACCCGCAGTGAAAATTGAAGTCTGGCTGAGAACTTGAAGACATGCCTGCGTTTAATGGATTTGTGAGCTTTTGTTGCGCCATACAAGTAACCTAAGAAACTGCTTTTCCTTGCAGGTGTAAAATGAATTACTCTAGGTTTCAACTTGCTAGTTACTGATTGAGATTTATTTGTTGGGGTGGAATTTTTTTGGCATTTGTTTTTGTTCTCTGTATATCTCTTTTGCATTGAAAAGTTACTATTTAAGCCTATTATTTATTACTGCTTTGAATTTAATTTATCCCACAGCTGACTTTTGTCTTTTTTTCTAAGCATTCTGTCTTAAGGGACATGCACAACATCCTACAAAATAGTATAATCTTCTTTATGCTATTTCTAGTATTCCATAGCAACTGAGGAAAAGAAAAAGAGACTAAACTGAACACTACAACACAGGCAATTCATTACAGATTTTCCGCTTAGTATTCAGTAAATTGTCAAGTCCTTATTTTCATCATTAGCATATTTTTCACAGAGCAGAAGCATAGCCATTTCTGGCAGACTGAATTAAATCTGTTTTACTTGAATGTGAAAGAAGAAAACATTGTCAGGCTTTCTATGAAAGCATAATTTCCTAGTAATAATTTATTTCTCTGGAACAGTTTGCTGTGGATGTCTTTATGTTTCTATAAAGATATGGGTAAGTATGTTTCAGTCTACCTGTAATTAAACCATTCCTTAGCTGTAGGGGAAAAAATCACAGAAAAATCTATGAGGGTTTTTTTTTTTTTTTTCCTTTTCTATTCATATTGCATGAGCTGAGAAATTTACTAGTTCTCTTTTAGAGAGATTGATGGCTATGCACTGGCACATTTAATTTAAAATTTTGTAGTACATTTTTATAGAATCAAACCTCTAAAAAGGCCTCAGAATTTCACTGTCTGAGGACAATGAAAAAGATCAGGTATAACGATTCAGAAAATTTGTTACATACATGAATTTCTTTTCTTTGTAAGGCTAGCTGATAGCAATTCCATTTTATTCGAGTCTCAGAGGTAGTCTTAATTACTGTGAAATTAAATTATCCTTGTCATTTCAAAATAGAATTTAAAGAGTGCCTGAACATATTTTGCTTGCTTATGTACTGTCATGTGAAGTAAAAATATATTTTATGCAAGGTCTGATTTTTCTTTCAGCAGTTTAGAAATCTCCTGTCTTCTATTTGTAATCCCAATAAACTTTGCATTTGTCACCGAGTCTGTTTTATGATAGCTGTACACTAGAACCACTAATTGCGTGGCTGAAAAATATTTACAGTATTAAAAGAGAACTGGGGACCAAAATGTATACCTCAAAGGAAAGTATAAATAAAAGAACTTAAACGCAATTTCGTACATGCAGTTTTTATGGGCTTGAGCGTGCAAGTAACACCGACAGAGACAAATTCACCGCTGTACATATACACCTGCCCTTATATGCATATAAATTGTAAATCACAAAATTGTAATCAAATACATCCTTTGCTCAGTTATTCAAAGAGCTGAGTATGGGAAAGAGCTCAGACGATCCTCAAGAACTGTTTTGCTGTTTGCCCTCAATAGCTAAAAGAGGACAAATTGATTTCTCCCTCATTTCCTTTGGTTTTCATTGTATTTGTAATATGAGGAAAGGAAAATGGGTTCTAGTAGCTCTTTTCAGTAAGTGCTACCTCCCAGTGAGAAAAAAACAAGTGCACATAGCTGAGTCACCCTATTTAGGATCTTGCAGCATCCACAGCTACTGCTGCATCATTAATGTTTCAATAAGCTTGCCTAAGATACATTTATTTACTCTCAGAATCCATGAAGATACACCATTCTGAGATTCACTGGCATGCCTTTATATTTAATTAGCAAATAAAATAAAACAAGTGTGGCATCCAGACAACTATTCTGTCTTACAAATGGCCCTTAATAGTTGCTATTCCTTCTTTTCTTATTTTTATGTTACCAATACAGCTGGAGTTCTTCTTTTCTGGATTGCTAAATACTTTACATTCCCATTATCAAACATGAAATCATTGTGTAAAAAGTAATGTGTCCTCTACAGTCATCACAAAGGAAGAAAACCTGTGATCCATAAGTGACAGCAAGGAACTTCTTGAGAAGACACCTTAAACAATATATGACAATCCAGAAGTTGTTTGGCTTTTATTTGTTACTTTGTTTTCTTAAAGACTGCTTGCTTTCTATCAGGGAATCTTTCCTTGGCCAGTGAAAATTGGGCAGTTTCAAAGTGTATTTATACTGTCTGTCCCCTTCGTCCAAAGCCAACATCACTCAACCCAGTTCAGCCATTGACCTTTCTCTGTTTGTAGTAGCAGCTTAATGATATAAAAGTAAACTATTGCATCAAAATATCATTCAGTCAAATGATATACTGAACTATATAAAGTAGTGTTGGTACAAGATTATTTGTACTCAAGCTACCATCCAAGAATTATGACATGATTGGTACTGTTGGTACTGTTAATTAATTTAACATTCTACTTCTCATTCACTTTTTATTGAAAACAGAAAGCAATTTTGGGTTAAGACTGATTTTTTTTTTTTTTTTTAATTCACATTACTTTTAGTTTCTTTGGCATGTGTGGCTCAGCTCCTTCATTCAAAGAGACTTTAATAAGGATTTCAGCAAGCTTCCTTTCACGTGGAATGATGTGGCTGTCAAAAATGACCAGTCTGAAACTTTTATTTTTGTTAATCAATGCTATATTTTCACAAAATATTTGATGGTTTCTTTTATTATAATTTGAAAACATTGTATGTGACATTTTGAAATTAGATTGACTTCTAATTATAAGTTAAATAGGAACGTAAGTCCCAGTTCCAGACTTAAGGAGCTGTCTTAAGTCAAAGAAGAAAAAGGAGATCTGCTAATAGACTAATTTGCAACAGCTGGAGTAAGTTAAAACAAAAATAAAAGTATCTGCTTGGTCCTTTGAGAGAAGGAAGAAAAGTTTTACTATGCTGTTTTGCCAAGTTAAACTCCCTTACGTACAACAAGTATAGCTTAAACATTTCACATCAATTCAAATATTTTAATTTGACACAGTACAATAAATCATACACTGCTGTATTTTTAAAGGTACAGGGTATGCTGTGATTGCCCATTCTGTATTTATTTTCAAGCTTTTCTTACAGGCAACAGCTCTTAACAAAAATATTTTTTGCACATAAGTGGCATGTATTAGTCAGCAAAGTTGTAGTAGTTACATTTATTTTCATGTTTAGGGTGAAAGTATGGTCTTGCTTATACAACTGTTTTCCTAGGAATAAGTATTACTAGAAAACAGTAATTTGCTTCAGATCTCATTTTATTCACTATTATTCCCAGCTTCCCTATTCTTTGTATCAGTTTGATTTTTCTGCCTATTTTGGTGATTGAGTTAAACATTCTCAAGTTCTGAGACTCTTTAGGTACAAGAATAATGAGAAAAATCCTCTGTAAGGAAAGGAATGATTCTTTTTATTCATTCGTTCTCTCACATGATACGACAGATTTTAGAATTTATTTTTTTTCAATTGAATGTGAATTGAGGATGTAGAAATATGTTGTTCTTTTATGTCCTAGCATTCTGGTTTCGGATTGGTTGCAATGTTTTGGATGTTAAAAATAAACATGTGGCTTCTGTGTAATTGTGCCAGCATTTGACATTTAGTTTCAAAATTCTGAATTCCTTCACTTAGAAGTTATGTTCTAATTGAAAACTGGAAAAGAGGAACAAAGAAACAGTGGTGGAGATTTTCCTGAACTTTGGTGTATGAGAAGGCATACGATATGGTGCACTTTCTTTGGTTTTGAATAGAAATGGACAAAACTGTAATTAAATTTATGGATTTCAGTTGTTCTTGCTTCATAAAAAGGTTTAGTGTTATTTTATACTTCTGCTCTAAACGAAATACGATTCTTTTATTAGAATAGGAAATTATAGGATGAAGGTGGGGAGGGCAGGAGAGACAGAGAGAAGACACTGGGAGAAGAATAAGGAAGACAGAAGAGATAGGAAGCCAAGACAGAAGAACAGTGAGTAGAAAGATAAAGGAGAGAGGAAAGGGAAATAAAAGAAAATGAAAGGACAGAATGAGGTATTCATGACAGTGCTCTGGCAGTGTGGGGCTGCAGGGCCAGACACAGCCTTGTGGCTGAGATAGTGGTGCCTCTGCAGTAACATATTAAAGAAAAGGCAAAACCAGCACTCAGGCAGAAGAGGAAGGTAAAAAATAAGAGTGTGGAACAGTGGTGTGAACACCAAGGCCTGACAAGAAGGAGGCGCTCTGAGCACCAGAGCAGAGAATCCCTTGCAGGCTGTGGAGGGACACACCAGAGCAGATATCTGCACTGCAACCAGTGAAGGACACAGTGCTGGGACATCTGGATATTTCCTGAAGGAGGTGCTGCCCACAGAGAGTCCAGGCTGGAGCAGATAAAAAGTCTGAGAAGGAAGCAGCGGCAGAGAGGAGCAGTTGTAGACTGAGTGTAACCCCCATGCTCCAGCACCACGCTGCGGAAAACATGGAGGAACAGGGAACGAAGGAGGAAAGTTGACCCTGAAAGGGGAAAGCTGTTTTAATTTTTTTTGTTCTTTATTTCTCTTTACCCAAATCTTTTTTCAATTGGCAATAAATATATTTTCGTCAAGTCAACTCTGTTTTGTCTCTTACTGTAACTTGTAAGCAATCTCCCTGTCTTTATCTCAACCCACAAGTTTTTCATCCCCTCTTCTCCCTGTTTCCTGTTGGGGAAGGGGTGGGGGGGTGGGGTGGGGAAAGGCTGTGTGGGCATTTGGATGCTGGCCAAAGCAAACCCACCACAAGAGGAAAGAAAGGAAAAGCAAGGGAGAAAAAGAGAAGAACAAATAAGGTGAGGAGAAGAGAAAAAAAAGAATAAAGATAGAAGGAAAAAAGTAAAGAAAGGAAAAGGAAAAGAGAAGTGAAAAAGAAGAAAGAAAAAATAAAACTGAGAAAAGAGAAAATAAGAAAGTAAAGAGAGGAGGAAAGAATGAAAAGAGAAGAGAGGAAAGGAACAAAGAAAGGGATAGAAAAGAAATACAGTAAAAGAAAAGAAAACAATGAAAAGTAAGAAAGCAGAAAAACAGAAGAAGAGGAGAACAGGAGGGAGAGAAGATAAAAAGGAAAGAAGAGAGAAAGGGGAAAGAAAAAGAGATGTACAGTGGGAGAGAGAAAAGGAGAATAAAAAGGAAGAGAAATAAAGAGAAGATTGAGAAGAAAAAGATAAGGGAAAGAACTGAAGAAAAGGAGACAGAAAGGAAAATAAGAGAAAAAATAAGGAAAAGGAAGCAAGTCCAAGCAAGTTCACTGTGGTTGAGGAATCTGTAGCTGAATGCTCTTAGCAGCAAAGTTAAAATTTTTAACTGACAGAAAGAGCTCATATGTAGTAACCAAGACCCTGGAAATTACTTTCCATCAAGTAAAAGTGCTAAAGTCCGTATATTAAAATAACTCAACTTTGGTTTCAGCATTGCCATTCAATGAATAGATACATTATTTCCAGGTAAAAATTTCCAAAGAATTTTTTTAAAAGCATTAAGAACTTTCTTACTGATTTGGACTGGTTACTTAGGTGAGTGGGTGGTATGCCTGAAATGGCATAGCAAACTCTGGCAGGCCAGCATGTTGGCATGCATCAGTTTTTAAAAAGGGGCAAAGTTATTGAGCCAGTTTAAATGGGATAACTGAGTAGGATTTTTGATAGTAAAAGAGGAAAAAAATAATCAGTTTATGTTCAGCATAGCAATTTACTTTCACACTGTTGTTTCTATCAGGAAGAAATATTGTTTAATAAAGTAATGTCATATTACAGTCTGGTAGCTCAACATTCAGTAACATATTAAAGATTTAAAGATTTCTGATATGAAAAAATAAATCCATAATTCTCATAAAACATAAATAACAGTTTTAAACTGTGTAGTACTTAGTAAAGTTCTTTATATAGTACTTTGCTTGGCAGTACTCTTTTATTATTTCCTTAAATGGTTAAATCTTACCATAATTTAAGGCTTTTCACTGACATGCATCACATGCCTTTTAGAATTTAATCTGAATAACAGCACGTTGTGTTTGCCTTTTGTGTTTTGTTTTCACTACTGGGGGAAGGTAGAAGGAGATGTACATTCATAGGCCTGTCTTCAAGTTTTATAAATTTAGCTGCAGTTGGTTTTAATGGCAGCAACTGGGAAATTGCGTCAAAATCACATGAGAGAGCCAGGAACATGACAAAAGGCTCCAGTGGCGGAACGTGTGGGCGTGTGGGGCTCCATCCAGCTTGGTAATTGTGCTTTCCCTCAGCAGGGTGGTACCCCCGCCTCTCCCCTCCTCTGCGTCCTGTGGCGCCAGATGCAGCAACCCAAGGGGTTACGGCTGAGGCGAGCCAGCTGCATCTGGCACGTAGGTTCGGGAGCGGCTGGAGGGAGCGCGGTGCCTTAGCTGACAGAAGGTGAAATACAGGCCTTGCTCTGAGGAGTCTGAAATGGGAACCAGTTGTGTCAGTCTGAGGCCATCCTTCTCCAGTTACTGTAAACCAATATTGTAGCCGAAAGAATAATCCTGCTCTCTCCAAGCTGCTTTTCCTGTTCTGGGCTGCCCTCCTCCCTGGATGATGGCACAAGGGTTCACATGGCTGTTTGGGGAAATAATCAAGTTATAAATAAAGAAAAAAGGGATGTGGGGGGAGAGCATGTAATGGAGGCAGGAATATGTGGTCTGCCTTAGACGGAAGCCACTCAAGCTGCTTTTTTGAGTGGTAGAGATGGTAGAAAGTGACATGAGTCCAGTATTTGTCCTGGTGCTAACCTCGCTGGTGAAAGCAGCAAGTGCTCCATGGCCTTACAACAAGGTACAGAAATGCACTATTGCTGGCATAACTGCAGGGTGGCGTCTTGTAACCATTACAGCAGTGGTAACAGGAGTCCCTGCTGTGGATGATAAGAAAGGCTGGAAATTCTTCTTATCAATCAGGGGAGCAGTATGGCTGGAAGCTGTGACCTGCATCAGAGTTATGGTCCTGGTATAGCATGATAAAGTAGGAACCCTACTCAGTCTTTAGAACTAGGCCTGGCTCACCCTGGTTTTCTGGTAACACTTTGTTCTTCCTTTTTTCCCCCTCGTTCTTTGTGCAACAGAGTTAATGAAGCCACTGTCAGATGCTGCATAGGCTTCCTCTGTGGGTGGTGCAGCAGCTCAGAAGTCCTGTTGTTCTTTTGCAGTATATTTTGTCACTTTGTTGCAGATCTCCAGCAGAGGCAGCTAATCAGAGAACGAGCAGTTGCAGCAGTTTCCAGGCTTCTTCAGGAAGCTTCAGGGAAAATCTTGTGGGAGCTCCGGTTTCTGAGAGCTTTCGTGGTATGCTGCAGCATGTCAGGGCCAGCCTATGGAGGCATTTGACTCAGTTCTGACAGACAGCTTTTGTTGGTTACTTACTGGTTGTGGACTACCTATATAGTAGTCATAAGCTCACTGTGGGTAGACTCATAAGATTGGGAAGATGGAAATTTATCATTTTTGGCAATAGAAGAAAGCTACTCTGCCTACAGAGAAGGATAGGTGTAGCCTAACCTATCCTAACAGTAGGATTGTCAGAGGAGACAGTCAGAGCCAGCTGAGGCTCAGCCACGTTGTGTACATGAAGAGGAAAATGAGGGTGACAGCTATTTGAGATCATATCATGACAGAGAAAGTCACCCATCTTCCAACCTGGTGTACTTTCTATAGCTGGAGGTTTACTTCTTGTTGGGTACTTGCATCACAGATGTTGCAGATGGCCATATCTGAGGGTTGTTCAGCCCTCAGACTTCATCCCTTGGTGTTCATCCATGTGGTTTCCATGATATTACTGGGGTGAACCCAAGTGTGTTAAAAGTGACTGCACGGCCCTGGTGGCAAGGGTGAAGAGCACAAACGCTTAGGTGGTGTTTTTCTCAATCCTACCAGTGAGGTGGAAACACTCAGGTGGCAGAGGACACGTCCATCAAGTCCAAGTCTGGCTGCATGACTGGTGTCACAGGCAAAGCCGTAGCACCCCCTCTGAGCGACAGGATTCATGAGATGGAGCGTGGCTAAGGCATCTTTGCTGACAGTCTCAGTCATCTCTTCTATCAGGCTTTGAAGCAGCCACTTGATGTGTAGGTTGCTGGAATTTCGAGAGAAGTAAAGGCATGGGGGATCAGCGTGGAGGTGTCTGGGGAAAAACAATTGGAGAAACCTTGCACTTTCTTTATGCGGTCTCTGCACACTTCCAGAGCACCTTAGGGTTACAAGCACATGGGGAGATAATGCACATAATGGGGTGCTGCTGTGGGTAGATGGAGGGATGCAGGCTGACAAAGAGAGGCAGTGCGTGCAGAGGAGGGGTGGGAGTGCACAGTGCTTTGCCTTGAAATGAGTACTGAGCCTCAGGCAGAACAACACAAATAATGCTGTGGTAAGCATCTGGTGCAGACCATTTGGCCAAGAAGTAGATGAGGCCTTGAAGTAACTGCTGGGTGCCTTGCAATTATTGCAGACCATAGTAGGTGGGGGATGCAAGTGAGCCAGGACGCTCCTGAAAGTCAGTTTCTTGATGCAGGTGATGTGCTGTCCTGGACTTCTTACACATGAACAAGGCAGGACTGATTGAATGTATGAAGGTCGATGACTGCTTAGGCCATGGTTGATCATCAAACTATGGACAAAAGGATCCAGGAAAGCTGTTTTATCTTCCTTGGTGAATGAGAATCGCTCGTTATAATGCACAAAAAGTTTAGCAAGTGTGGCAGAAAGCCAGTATGAGTGAGAAGAGGCAAATCATGCCTGGCCAGGCTCTTCACCTTCTATGATCAGATGACTGGTTCTGTGCATGAGAGGACAGCAGTGGATATCTTTTATCTAGGCTTTAGCAAGAGCTTTGACATCATTTCCCATAGTATCTTCACGGCAAATCCATGACATAGGAGCTCAAAGATTGGACAGTAAGGTAGATGGGAATTTGCTTTGCCTGCAGGCCCCAAAGTGTTTTGATCAAAGGTGCTAACTCCAGTTGGTGACTGGTTACTAAGTGTTGCTCAGGCATTGATACTGAGGCTGTTACTGATAATGTTGCTGTTTAACACCTAGAATCTGGGACAGAGTGCACATTCAGCGGGTTTAGAGGAAGCAGTTGGTACACTGAAGACTGGGCTGTTGTTCAGAGGGATCTAGACAGCAGAGAGCTGTGCTAACTGGAGCCTCGTGAGATTCTACTCAGGCAAGAGCAAATTTCTTCATCTGAAACACAATAATCTGTCTGGTGGTATAGGCTGGGGGCTAACAGGGCAGGAATCAGCTTTGCAGAAAATTACCTGGGAGTCCTGGTGGTTAACAAGGCAGCTATTAGTCCATCAATGTGCCCTTGCAGCAAAGATGGCCAAGCCCGTGTTGGGTTGTGTTAGCAGGGGTGTGGCCAGCAGGCCAAGAGAACTGATCCTTCCCCTCTGTTCAGCACTTGTGAGACCTCGTTTGCAGAACCATGTCCAGTTTTGGGCCTGCTATTCCAGGAAAGAGATTGATACATCGAAGTGAGTCCAGTGACGGTTCACCAGGATGGCTGGAGGCTGGAGCATATGGTGTGTGAGGAAAGGCTGAGAGCTGGGCTGGTTCACACAGCACAAGGGAAGGCTCAGAGGGATCCCATGGCACTCCACTGCTAACTAAGGGGAGTGTGTAGGGAAGACAGCCAGGCTTTTCTTGGAGGTTTCATAGTGGCAGCATGAGAAGCAACAAATGAGAGGCAGCAGACACAAACTGGAACGTGAAAAATTCTGATTTGGTACTAAGAAAAATACTTTCCCAGTTAGAGCAGTTAAGCACAGGAGGAAGGTTGTCCAGGGAGACTGTGAAGTCTCCATTCTTGGAGATTGCACAAAACTTGAATGGACAAGGCTGAGATCCAAGTGGCCCTGCTTTAAGCAGAAGGTTGGGCTAGATAACTTCTGGAAGTTCCTACCAGAGTAAATTATATGACTACATGAAATTTGGTGGAGCTGAATGTTCTTAAAAATAGCTGTAACTTTTTTTTGGGGAGGGGAGGTGGGGTGGGTGGGGTGTGTTGGCATGTATTTTTTATCTTGCATTTGACTAACCCGTTGTATATCAGTAACACATTAACACATACACAAGATATTCTTAAAACACTACAGGGAAAGTTGTGGAGACTGGCCAGTTAAAAAGCCAAATTAAACAAAAGAACTTGGGATAACTTCATACAGGTCCCTTGTGTAGGGTGATTAAGTTTTAGAGGCCAAAAGGCATTCAGTGATTATTGACTATGTCTTGTTCAGCATAGTCACTTTACTTTCCACCTTAACTATTTTTTTTTCCTTGAGGAGTAAGCTTCACCCACCTTGAAGCCAAGAATATTTGGAAGGGTGGGGTGTTTTTTTTCATTTTAGACATTGCACATTTTGTGGCAATGTTTTTCTTGGGTTTAGTACATTTTTGAATGTAGCACAGTCATTACTTCATTTTTCTAAACATATGTATTTAAAGCCCACAAGGGTCTGTGAAATCTGATACTAAAATAAGACATAGTATATATAAAAACCATGGTTTCGTTAAGAAAGCCATTTTTTAACCTCTACTCCAAAATTGCTTTAATGTGGCAGGAATTCATTTTTTTCCTTTATTTATAGTTTTGTCCTTCATGGTGATTATTGATATTGGAGTAGAAAATGAAAAATGTACTACTGCTTTTTAATGAAGTCAGTTAAAACTATTAAAAGGAAATATTTTATTAAAAGAGAAAAGGAAAGAAAAGTACATTTTTGAATAGGAAGTAGCTGTCAGACAGAACTGTGTGATTTACCCAGTATAAGAATTTGTTACACACAAAAAAATCAAATAGTTTCTTTTAAGTGGTGTTGAATGAGGAGGGTGTTTTCAGTCCAGGGGACACCTTAGCTGTCGTGACTCTCTCTGATGCATGCTGATGTCTTGTTCTTTTGGGATGATTTTCTTTCTGAAACATTTTTCTTTCAGGGTGATTCCAAAAGGTACTCTTTAATATTTGCCTGTGTCTTTCAACAACGTGTTCAAAGTGCCCTTTCTTGTTAGCACTGCTTTTCTTCTTGTATTATTTGTACTACATCTAATGAAATGGTAAGGATTCAATGTGCGGAGATGCATTTACATATATCCTTTCTTTGAGATTTTTCTTCACAAAGAAGAAAAACCTCGGGTTTTCCCAGGTGTTAGGGAGCACAGAGAAGTGTAAACATTTCTCTATAAAACTTGTATTCTCATTTCCTTTCTGGTTGAGGAATGCTTGTTGCCATATGTGAATATCATTTAAAGAGGTGTCATGGTGTTTTAAACATACTTTACAAAACATTCAAAGTATTCAAGGAGAACTACTCAGAGGTATGGTTGGCAAAGGGTAATCAGCAAAAATAATGGCTACGGGTATTTGAATTTCAGGAAAATTGTTAATATCTTTCAGTCTGCAGTATATAATATGGCATAGGTACGATGGGTTTGTGTGCTTTTTATTTTCTCTTCTCAAATTTACCTGCTGTACTGAGAACATCTTGTTTTCAGATACATTATAAATATTTTCAGAGGAAAATCCATAACAGTAGCTCTATAAAATTCTGTTCAGGAACACTTAAATTTTACACAGGTTCTGGAACTTCTATAAATAAAGGTTTTCTTGTGACAGAAAATGGTTAAAAAAAAAAAGGTGGGGGGGAAGCCTGGCTGGCTTAAGGAGTACTGAGATTTACAGTGAACTTTTGTTCACAGGGCTTTTCATTTTATTGTTTTAGAAGAGTTGTAATAAAGCTCCGCTTTCAGCATGGATGAACTCCATTTGCTGTTTTCTTCTGAAACATTACTGTGGCTATCGTCACCAGATTTGACACCATCAGAAGTTTTCTCAGGCTGCCAGCACCATGAGATAAAATAGTCTTTGTTCTAGATAGCAGAAAGATTCATTACCAGTGTTGTACAGTATCAGAACTTCATCTACCTTGACCTCAGACCACAGAGCACTCAAAAGGTAAGGGTGGAAATGTCAGACTTGATTGAAATGTCTATGAAAGGCCAGTGCACAGAGCAGAGGGCAGGATCAGATGTGTTTTCAATAATCTTTACCCCTGAGGAAAAAAAGAAACATCAGATATACGATACTGCTGCAATACAGCTAAAAGGTGAAAAAATGCCTAACTCTATGCCATTATTTGCAAAAGTGGGCCAAACTCTTAGCTACTGAGAGGGAGTTAGAATAAAAATTTATGTGTAGCCATGCATGAGAGCTTTGCTTTCCAAGAAATATCTTTGATTGTGTGGTCAGTTAGTCACTTGCAACTGACTGTGGCTGGATGCAGCCAGTCTGGCAAACTCTTAAAAAAAAAAAGCCACCTTTTCTTACCAGCATCCCCTGTCTTTCTGTCCTGTTTGCCTTCAGCTAGCAGTTTCATTCACTTGTCCACCTTAGTTTTGACATGATGATGTATGTCTAGAGGTTTATTACGTTTGTGCTTTATTGTATGTGTTAATGCCCTGTAATTACTGCACACAGTGACTGTGTCTAGATGTACAAAAGGCCCAGAGGGAGATTGCTTCATGCAAGAGGATCCTAGGATTAGTAGAAATAGGTCTTAAGGGTAGTGGCTAAGCTCCAGTCTTTGTTTATTATGTGTATTCTTCAGAGAAGACTTGAATAATATTTGTATGTCTCTCTTCTAAGGAGAGACAGTGTTGCTTAATGCTTCAAAGGTGGTTTGGTAAGAGAGTGAGGAAACCTGCTCTGTGAAAGCAGCTTCACTCTGACTCCTTCCCGGATTCAAGTTTTGGTTAAATCAGAATGTAGAACTAGATTTAGGTGAGTTTGTAAATGAGATTTTCTGTTGAGAATGCACAAAGGTTATCTTTTAGTAATACCTAGCTTCAATTTAGGATCCAGGCTGAGTTTTTATACATTATTGCTCCAGATTATTTCATATTTGAAGGACACTGATAAGGTTCAGTTTCTTGGTGACGTATCACTTTAGTCAACTGTGTTTCCAGCTGCTTGTGACTCCCTCAAAACTGCAAAGGGCAAGGTTTGAGTTCATTACCAGGTTCTTCTGGTTTAATATTTGGGGTTCAGTACTTTGGTTAACTTCAGTGAAAACTGACAGGTAAGTTCAGCTAGTTTGTGAGACAGACTTTGGGTATCTGTGACAGATGTGTTGCATCTGTGTACATGTCTGTACTGGTCCTCGTTTTTTCCATCATACTACCAATAATCATGCCTCTATCTCCATCTGATTTAGAAAAACAAGAAATCTATATGAAAGTTGAAAATGAAGCAATGTCAGTAGTACAAATAATGGGTCTCTTCCCCAGCATCGTGCAGTAGTTATTTGCAGTCTGTGAGACTGTAGACAAATGAGCTGCACTACTCTGTCTTGTTGCCTGATAGCCTGGCTTATTTGCTCTGCCCAAGAACAGTAGTATCACCAACCCTGTTGGTGATATTCGAAGGCTGAAAATCAGGTAGCATGTGTGAAGCATAAGTAGGACCAGAGATGTAAAAATTTTGTTCAGGGTGTTGCCCAAATGAGAACAAAACTGATGTTAATTCTGCTTAATGTGGATAAAAATGATTGAAAATAAACTTTAAAGAATATATTTATTTTAAGAATTGTCTTTTGATCCTTTAAAATACATTTAAAGATTCAAGTGGGAGAGCTTATGTTAGGAATAAACCTTAAGTATGATTTATTCAGACTGTGTAAATAGTATTCAACCTGTATGTACTTCAATTCCTATAAAACTTAAGCAAATAACTTAGGGCTTAAGACTTTATTTATTATGACTTTATTATTTAAATGGTTAAGACTTCAGAACATAAATAGTTTTGACAGTCACGTTGACTGTTCATATTGAATATTTTCTGTAGTTGTCATTAGTAGTCCCTTTAAAATTAAAAAGCCAATTGGAAGCTCCAAAAGAAAAATGCTTTTTTTATTGCTCCAATTTATGAATAAGAACTTTGTATGAGAGGCCGAGATCTTCCAGCTCTACAGTTTCACTAGACTGTATATATAAAAATAGTAGATGGTTCCCTAGCTACCTACTACCCACATATTAAGAGATGGTTTTATTGTTTAATAAATCATGTTGGATATGTGATATTTTGGAAAGTCTCTCCTTTTTTCCTTTTATATCCCACACATCTAGTGTATTTTTGTTCAGCATTTTAAAACTCTTAATCAAATCGAAGTTCTTCTCAGAAAATATTTTACAGAAATAAGTACACTTGCAATGATTTAGTAAATATGGTGTCATTGCCATTTTAACATCAGAAAATGCGGCATGGATAAATTTCTGTACAATAAATTAGATAGTTGATAAAAGCATTTATAGTCTCTGAATAAACAAAAAGTGAAATTACATTAAAGCTCTATTTATTGGCTGATTGGGGTATTTTAATCATTTCAAGCCATGAACAAATTAACCTTGCAGTAGGAAAATAAATGGAAAAAATCAAAAGCAAGATTTTAATTGGTTGTTCAAATCAAGTTTTCTGTTCAGTAATTTAAATTGGTTTAGTTTGGATTATCATGTTTAGTATTATGATTTTGCTACTGAAATAAGGATAGCTGAGTGCAATTGTACCTGGAATAAGTAATTTGTGTATAACATTGGCTGAGAAAGCAAATACACTGCTTACAGTCACAGTCTTCCTTCGTGTTTTGAGTTTTCATGGCCAGGTTTTGATAGTGGAGGGCTACAGGGTGGCTTTTGTGAGAAACTTCCCTCATGTCTGATGGAGCCATTGCCAGCTGGCTCCAAAACAGACCCACTGCTGGCCGAGGCTGAGCCCATCAGCGATGGTGGTGGTGCCTCTGGGGTAAGAGAGCTGAGGAGGGGGAAAAAGCCCTGCACAACAGCAACTAGAGCTTCAGAGAGGAGTGAGAATGTGTGAGAGCAACAGCTCGGCAGACGCTAGGGTCAGGGAAGAAGGAGGGAGAAGAGGTGCTCCAGATGCTGGAGCAGAGGTGAAGGCCATGGTCCTGAAGGACTGCACCCTCTGGAAAGAACACAACCTGGAGCAGGGGGAGAGTGTGAGCAGTCCCCACCCTAAACAGGTGAGCAGCAGAGACAGTGTGTGATGAACTGACCGAAACTGCCATTCCCCATTCCCCTGTGCTGCTGGGGAGGAGGGAGAGAAAACCATGGGTGAAATTAAGCCCAGGAGGGAAGGAAGGAAGGGTGGAGGGAAGGAAGGTGTTTAAGGTTTGGGTTTATTTCTCATTTTGTGATTTGATTGGTAATAAACTCGATTCTCATTTCCCCAAGTCGAGTCTGTTTTGCCCATGATGATCATTGCTGAGTTGTATTTCCCTGTCCATATTTCATGAGCCTTTCCTTATATTTTCTCTCCACAGCCCAGCTGAGAAGGGCAGTGATAAAGCAGCTTTGGTGGGCAAGTGATGTCCAGCCAGGGTCAACTGGTTGGTTTGCTTAGACTAACTTGAAGCGTTTATTGCTGAAAAAGCTGTAGGTGGTTGGCAGGAAATCTTGCACTCACCAGCTTTATTTTCCGCTATTTACCTGCTTCCCTCTATGCCAAGGGAAGGATCCTGTGCCTGTGCCATTAGAACACAGTAAAATGTCTGAGTCTTTTATTCAGTCTTCAATTCACTGGACTTCTCCTGGTTGTTCCTCCTGAGCCCAGGCTGGAAGAATTTGCCTTGGCCCCAGCACTGACTGCTGCTGCAGCACTGCCAGCTCCGTCAAGCCTGGCTGTGGGAGGAGAGCAGCCCTAGACTGGTCAGCAGTGGTTTGCCCATCATCTTCATAAATAGCACAGCTGTCTTCTTGTCTGGGTATAGCTGCTTAGGTTCCTGGCGGTTTTCTGGGTCGCTCCTGAGCTAGGTCGTGGCTACAGTCTTGTGAGGCAGGTTGGGACGTTTTGCTGACACTTGATGGCAGGACTGTGGGAACGTGGCTCTGGAAGATTGTGGGAAAGCTTTTAAGAGGAAGCTAAAGGGCATCATCACACTGGGCATGCAGTGCTGTGTGGAACACTTCAGCAAACGATGCACGTCTAGACATCAAGTCATTTTTCCAGCCATTTCTAGCTGCTGTGTGTGTTGGAACAAGTATACTTAGGGTGCATGATTAACCTCAGCCTTAACCAAAATTTCGATTTATTGAAGAGATAAAGGATCACAGATTTCAGTGCTGGGTGGATGCTCAAGAGATCATTCAATACAAACACTGGGATGGGTTCCAGTCTATGCATCAGCCAGGACTGGTGCGTGTATGATCTTCTGATGAAGGTCATTTTACAAACTCTCCTGCTCTGTTCTGATGTTGGTTAAAACATCAGCAGCCTCACTGACACTTTTAGGCTGTCCATGATCTTTCTTTTCCTTCCCCAGCAGCCATGAAGAACATTCATCCCCATTGACTTCAACAGCCTTTTACACATTTCTGGAAAATTACAATTATGCCTTCTTTTACTTTTCTGTTCACGGTACCACACAAATGGGTTTTCTGCAGCCTTTCCTGATAAGTTTTAGTTTCTTTATCTGTTGTCACTCTGAAGTTGGTATAACTTACATGCATTATGAACATACTGTCTTCCGTGTGACTTCATATCATGCCTAGAAATTAGTTCTTAAGCCTTTTGGTTTTACTTTGTTTCGAGCAGTGAGTAAAAATTCTTGCTCCCTTGTGACTATTTATAGATGCGTATAAAAACAGCAGATGATTTCAAACAAATAAATGCCGAACAAATTTACGACACCTAGGTGTTCTTCTTATAGCAGTCGTCATTAGATTTGGGAACATGTCACGAAGAGGAGGGAGTTACACCACGTTACAGTGGGGCTGAGTGGCTGAAATGCTGCTTGCTGCAGGACCCAAAGTGCCTCGTCTGCAGAGTGTCAGGGGACTTCCACTGTCTGCCACACTATTGCCTGGACAAGGCAGCTTTAGTCAATTTATTTTCCATATTTAAAGCGTATTTTTTTTTGCCAAGATCATAATTTTTGTCTCTTGGCAAGCGGTCTAGCAAAGACCATTAGAATTATATGTATAA
>VYZQ01067374.1:56974-67250 GCA_013400655.1 Mystacornis crossleyi | reverse complement strand
CATCAAGATTATAAATACTGTTTATAAAGACACATTTGCACACTCCCTAGTATTACCTTCATTACCCAGCAATCTTTCTTGAAGAAAGGCTCAAAGACTAATCTACAGGTTAGAGCTGGTAGAGGTTAGTAACAATTTTCACATCAAAAGCTGACACATTTTATAGGATCTCCACCTAGCAGCTGAAAGGGAAACAGGAAAGAGGATGTAGCTCACTGAGAGTTTGGAATTAGCACTGAAATCTCCCAGGTAATCCACAGTGCTATCAGTCAGAATACTGAACAACAGGTACTCATTTGTACTTTACCATCCCATGGATTATCCTTGGCTTGCCACTACAAGTTCCTAGCAGCACTGCTGTGTTTATATATTAAATGAAATGGGCCTCATGGATAATTACTTTTCAAGATTTGCTAACAGATCTGCACTCTTTTCCACTCAAAAACAATAGGCCTTTTGACTGGATATATATGTATATTTATCTTCCTAACAGTTAAAAGAAAAAAATAACCATTTCTTTTCTCTGGTTGAGAATAGTGATCAACATTCCAGAGAATAGACATAGAATGGCTGATTTGAGTACTCTGGTATTTTTCACCTTTTTCTGCTTTTGTGTAAGAGTATCAAGCCTGTGCCACTGATTCCTATGTTATTTAAATTTGACTGTCCCATCTATGGGCATCACTAAAGATACCAAAAAACGTACAGGACTGTGTAACTGGTGAGCTGAATTCTGATACAGATTCAAGAAGGCAGCTCATGGAAGCTGAACAGAACAGTGAGCCTGTACTTCCAGAACTAGATCTAATGAAATCTGCTTCCTCTTAAAGGCAAAACAATTAAACAAAAACATCAGCAAAACACAAAACTGAAATAACCTAATAGTCAAGTGATTATTTTAAAATTAAATACTTACTTGTTTTCAAATACAACTGTGAGGGAGTCCTCATGAACATCTTTGATAAATCCCTAAAACAAAAACATTTTTGTTACAAGAATGCACATGAAATTAAAAAGGCAGCAATTTCAATACAGCCTGAACCTGAGCCAAGACCACGACTAACACCGAGGTTCCAATTTAGGAAATCTTCAAGACACACTCCCACTCTTTGCACGAGGTTGCTGATATTCTTAGCTGCCTATTCCAAGACGTGCAGAGCACAGGGATTGCTCCCAGTGACTGCTCAAATCTGACCAGCATATTTACAACTGAACTCACTATCCAGAGTTGCCTACTTGACCCACAGGTGCGCACAGATGTTTTACAGGAACAAAATGAGAGGTCCAGGCCAGGGCAGTGATTCGAATAGCTGTGCACAGCACTATTTGCTTCACCGGTGTTCTTCCCAACACAAACTGAATCCTAAACAACTGTCCCTCCCAGCAGTACAGCAGCCAGTTGGAATCACATTTGGCAGGAGAGGCTGCCACACAGCTAGTTATGGTATCATCTTTCAGGTACTAAATTGGGGACTGGATGAGGCCAAGTGCCTGGAGGACCTCCCAGGAAAACAAAGAGAATACAGTATTTCATGGGTTTTTTGTGCTTACATTTAGGGGGCATTGATTGTGCCAAAAACCTAAA
Organism: Mystacornis crossleyi; assembly: GCA_013400655.1. Taxonomy (NCBI): domain Eukaryota; kingdom Metazoa; phylum Chordata; class Aves; order Passeriformes; family Timaliidae; genus Mystacornis; species Mystacornis crossleyi. The sequence continues at coordinate 65,665 of VYZQ01067374.1, read as the reverse complement.
GACAAAGATCAACCTCATAGAGTTATAGCCAAGTATCCATGCAGAAATTAAGCTGCCACATTTCTAGATTTAAGAAAGGTAGGTATGCTGAAAAAATAATAATTTAAAAGAAAAAGATAAAAAGAACATTACTCCTGCCTTTCCTCCAGCCTGGTATTTCCCAAGCAGAGGTGGTCAAGGAGGACCCTGCAGTTTTAAAGGAGTAAGAAAGCTGCATAACTATGTTAAGAGAAGTTCCAGGAAATCTGCTGAATGGATTATATCCCCTTAAGAAACTGCCAGCTGAGGAGGACGAAGAACATTTCAGCTGTGCAAGGAGCAACCAGCCCACTGAGGTATTATGTGTCAGCTCAGGGAAAGATAAATTTTGACACAGTAGATCCCTCCGTGTAATGACAGACAGTAAAGGAGCCCACACTGACAGCTGGCTGCAAAGGGCCTATAAAAACAAATCTCCTTTTACCTGAGCTCATACTCGGCCAATGCTCTGAAAGCATTTGCTCAAAACCTGCTTTTCTGCTCCCTGAGCTTCCCTCAAACCCATCTGTCAGTAACACAAAAGACTGGTTCTAGCAGAAAGCACACTGGTAACCCTCAACAAAGCAGGTCACCAGAAATCATCTTGTTGAACCACCTAGTGTGCTCCTAATAAAATAAACCCTCTCAAAGGCCATCCAGCCGCTGCAAGGGAAGGTAGGCAAATCTCCCTCTTTGAAAGGTAAGCAAGCGAAAAAGTTGACAGTAAAATACACCCAGCATCAGGAACTTTCATTTTCAAGGAAACCGGATGGGAGTATAAAGCTTTGTCTGTTTAAAGCTCCAAAGAGCATAAAAAAATTTTACTGCCTAAAGCATGTGTAAGCCAGCAACTGAGATAAAGCAGAATTCTACCAAATTTATGCTACCAAGAGTTCTCCTCAAACATGCTCTGCATGGGGACAAATTAACATGGCATACAGCACACAAAACAGGAGTTACTCCACTACAACTCATCCAAACATCTATACAGGGACAAAACACTGAAGTCACGGCACTGAGAACCAACAATGCAGTCCAACGTTCTGCTACATGACAACTTATCAACAGAGAGCAGTATTTACAGGGAGAGATTAACTCCCTACCAGAGACAGCCATTTATCTGCATTCCAAGAGTCTGTGATTCAGTACTAGTCTCTGCCTCATTATGCTACTTTATTTCATAGCTGAACCTGGTCTTCTATCCCTGTTGTGCTCTCACAGTACTCAACGTGTTTCTAAGGTCAGCCTGTGGTAGCTAAAAATTTATACTGCAGAACTGAATTCAGTTCTTTCCTTTACTAAAAAGCACAGCTCCAGAATCAAGAGATTCCAATTCAGGTACCAAAAACATCTGATTAACATTCAGAACTTAATGCTCGGTAGAGTTTACAAAGTCATGAATCCACTGACTGCAGATTTCATTAATAAGACACAAGTGAGAAAAGGAATCCAACTGCATTGACTTTTGAGAATTTAAGACAATTAGCCCATTGCCAGGTAAAGTGTGGGTTTCTGTGTAAGGTACAGACAGGTTTAATAGTCAGAACCAATTTTCAAGCTAAGGTCCCAGTGAAGAATGCCAAAGCTGAAGTGGAACAGTAATGCAGAGATACGGCTCTCAGCAGACCAACAGCTGACACTGCACAAACGTCAGCTGCATAAACAGAAACACAGGACAATTTTTAATAAAATTTAAAGTACAAATTCCAATCAAGAGTCTGTACATTTTACAACACCATGTGGGTTTCAGCAGTTCCTTCACGGAAGGAAGTCTTTCAGTTCAAAGTGCGCACACCGCTCTTCCCTCCCACAGGAGAATGTAATGCAGACTCACTGCTGGCAGATACGTAGGCAGCAACTGCCTTGAAATTACCTGCACAGCTTTTTCACTTGGTATTCCCAAACTCTTTCACTCCTTAGTATAATCAAGCATAACATCTATCAAGTATGCACTTGAGGTCACAAATGCACATATGTAAAGTATTAAATAAAATTGTACGATTATTATTTAATTTTATTGTTGTGAGGCCTGAAAAGTCTGATCAGAGTCTAACTGTACAATTATTTCCTACTATTATCAATTTCTCTACAGCTGTGGGGATGAGATCACATTTACAGCAACTGAAGCACAGCAGTCTGTGAGATATTATGGACTGTACGGTCCATTCGTAATAGAACTAGAAATAATGAGAATTCAATATGGCTTTCAAATAGTTTTCTAAGAAATTATTTCATTATTGTCAAGAAGGATGTCAAAAATATAATTAGAACATTTTCTGAAAGCAAAACTTCCTATGTATGACTTTCCTACCTTCAACCCTGACTACACATATTATCAGCAGTCACTCACAACTTCCAGATAAAACCAGGTGATTTCATGTGTGTCAGGATGAGATTTAGTGTAGTTTGTAAAGAAGTCTTCATAGAGCCTATGACTATTAAATTAAAAAAAAAAAAAGGTTTTACAAAAAAACCTGAGACATTAAAGTATTTCACAATACAAACCAGATTTTTTACATGAGAAGTTATAGCAAATCTTATAAATTCACAGGGATTTCTCCAGAAGAGGTGTGATGAACATAAAACAGAGAAGTAAATAACCTGGTTTTCAATTAGGGAGCTTTGAAGGAGTTCTTTATTCATGAGGTAACCTATATAAATAGATTTGCACCAGTCATGCCTGATACTGTATCAAAAACATTCTCTACTAAATTAAGTAATGATGCATCACCTTAACTTCTGCTGTAATGAACAAGGTACTCCATTACTGAAATTTAATTTAGCAGTGTTGCCTAAGACAGATAATGCCAGTATCTGAGTTTGAAGAGTACTATGTTCCTAACATATCATTCCACAAACCTCCAGTGACGAGGCAGAGCTAACAGGAGACCACCAAACACATCATCAATAAATACAGTGGCAACAAAAAGAATAAGGCTTTGTAGTATCAGCAAGTATGCTTACACCTAACCTTTGTGTGTCTTTTATACCACACACTAATCTGTGGAGGGCAAGAGGGGAAGCAAAATTGACATGACTTCATCTTGCCAGACCTCTGACTTGGCCTGTCCAGATATTAGCGTCAGTCACTCCGTTTGTGCTGTGAGCTGGATCTCTGGCAGTCCATGTATGCCCTGACTGGAGCAGCCCAGCTCAGGAGGAGCAGGGGACTGTACTGTACTACAGGCTATTAATGTCCTGCTGGCTCCACAGGCTCTTGGGTGCAGACCTGTCTCTGCCACTCACTTGGCAGGAGCCGGGCTCCCAACACCAGCACCTGCAGAGGGAGCAGATGGGAGACCCAGCGAATCTCACCCAGGGCTGGTCAGGGTGTGCGGGGTGAACCACGGGGCAGGAAATTCTCAATCAATTATTTGCACCAAAATCACTGCAGCTGAGACTTCCTCATTTCATAACAGACACCCACACACACTTTCCTTTTACCTGGGTTTTGCTCGTGGATTTAGGATTAGGATCTGCTGATAACATAAACGGATCAAGACTTACTGAAGTGCCCTTACAATGAACCGTACGCCTGTGCGTGTATATGCACACACAATTTTTTTTTTTAAATCCAGTTCCACGCAAAGTCACAAAATCTGTAGAACAGGCAGATGCAATCCAAGTTCCCTCGGTATCCTGTTTTCTGTAAGTTTATCTGACCCCCAAGTAGGGTGATCTAATCTAAAAATGAGGTGCTGTTAGTTTAGCTGCAAACTTTCTTTCCAGGGACAGCCACTGTGTTGGCTTTTGAGTCACGCATACCTGCACACCAAAACTGCATTAACATCACCTTACCCACTGCTGAGCCAATTTCAAACAGCAAACATTTGGCATCTGGTACCATGGACTGTTTCTGAACCAGTGATGTAAAGGTCAAGCAGCCTATATCCAATTACCAAGCCTTTCACTCCTTTCCAGATGGAAGAACCCTTAGTGTTTCTAACACTGAAACACAACTGTTTCATGTAACAAACACATGAAATAATTATTGCTAAGGGATGTATCTCATGCTGAGCCCCCGAAGGAAAAAAAAAGAAACTAAAGCAAACAAAGGAAACTTGTGTTTCATTTGTGTTCATAATCAAACCACTGGACAAGAAAGACTGAACTTGGTATTATTTTCATTACAAGTGATTTAGCTGCACCTGTTTATACAAGGAACTGATAAAAGCAAGCCACTGTGGCTTACTGCAAAATGCAAACATTACAAGCAAGTACCAGGGAAGAAAAATATCCTGGACTATCACATCAGTTTTAGCAACCAGTTTTATTTATGACATTACTGCTTGCTTCCATCCACAATCACAATTACCATATGTAAATTCAAGGATACTTCTGACAGTTGTGCAAGAGCCTCAGCACCGAGGCCCCTGGTTTGGGCTTGCCTCCATGACTCATTACTTACCCTGCTTCATATGCATCCTCCGAAAGGGCAAAACTTCTGGAAGACACCCTCCACTGATCCTGTACCTCAGCAATCAATAACCATTCCCTCTGGCATCTCCCTTCTATCAGCCTAAAAGGCTCAAGCAAACAGCTCATCAACAGCGACTACAGCTACTTCTTGCAAGACTCCACACAACTTTCAACTGATCAGGAACAAATCTAAAACGTCTAAAATTTCCCACCCATATAGATATAGGGCTAGATGTAATTAAAAAATGCTGACGATTTTAACACAGTTGAGATCCTTAAAGAAAAAACAAAGGTCATTCCAGTTACAGTTACCTGGTGCAGTAACTGGGCATGAAAAGTGTGTAAGCTACACTCCTAATGACAATTTCCTCTTTTAACAACCATCAAGCTAGAAACCACTCAGAGCAACTCAAGTTGTTTGCAAAGCCACTAATTAAAAATTGTAAGAAAAATTAAAAAATAATTGTATTTTTATTGATGCATGAACTTTCTCTCCCACAGAGTTGCTCATCAAGCTTTGGCTCTGCATGTGGAGAAATGGTGTGTACTTCTCATTCATCATTTTTTCCCCTTAGTAATATTTTGGCTTGCGTCTGCCCTGAGGCCGATGCCAACTCCTGCTACCAGCACTTTGCTTAGTCCTGTGCCCAGAACAACTGCACCCCTTGAAAGAGGAACAGGCCAACAAGGAAGCACTTCAGAACCTGTAAATTAAGGCTGAGCTCCATTTTAATTCATGGGGGTTTTTTTCTCCCTTGTGTAATTTAACCAGCTGCTACTGTAGAACTTAAAGAGCACATGGGCCTGCAGCACAGCAGAGCCCACTTCCAGCACAGCTAAGTCCCTGCAAGGAAGAATACAGTGGATCTTCCAGAGTTGTTCAGATGCCACTGAAATTGATCTGATGTTCAATTTATGTACCTTGGTCTTACTGTAAGGCCCAACCTATTTCAGGGAAGCTGACAAGGGAAATAATGACTAATGTGCATCACCAGGGCTCTTAATTTGCATACAAGTGTGCCCATAAAGGCTGATGGAGATACTGAGTAAGACAGAAGTTTTTGTCTTGTTCTTCCAAGACACTCCACAACTGGCAGGTCCAGAGGCAATGACACAAATGGGAACATGGGAATTTCTGTATGAATGTCAGGAAACTCTTTCTTTTTTCCCACTGTGAGAGTGACTGAGCAGAAGCACAGGTTGTTTGCGAGGTTGTAGAGTCTCCATCCTCAGAGATACTCAAAAGCCATCTGGACATGAGTAACTGGCTTTAGGTGGCCCCACCTGAGCAGAGGTGTGGACCAGGTGAACTCCCAGAGCCTCTGCCAGCCTCAGCCATCTGTGATTCTGTGAATTACTTCATCATCTTAATAACACAGAGAAGCATCACTCTGAAAACACTGCAGGGCAGGCCAAGAAAAGGCTGGGAGTATTCAGCTTTTACTCGCTTCAACACATTCAGAAGCCAAAGAAATCCAGGTATTTTTGACCATTCCATACATAAAAAAGTCTACTCTAATGTCCCAAAGACAAAAACTTTCCTGCCATCTAGTCCTCACCTAGAAAGCATCAACTTTTCTACTCTCAGGAAGCCCTCACAGCACCTTTAATATATGCAAACCCCTAACCAATAGTCTTCAGCAACCCTATCTGTTCTCCCCTGTTCCACAGCACAAACCTCCCCATTTTTCAGAAGCACAACTATTTCAGTGCCATCTGTTCTCCAAGGGGAATGGGTGCTCAATATTGTGATATATGCAAAGCCTCCCGAGCTGCAGGAAGTGGCTAAACACTGGCTCTGCTGTGTAATGGCTGAGAACCTGGAATAAAATACACAGTAAATGCTGTCCTGTTCTCCAGATTATATTACTTCTTTAAAGCAAATGAAAAACAAGAAATCACAAATTAGTTTGGTGATTAAAAAATACAAGTTTAAAATTAGATCATAATATTCTTTCTCTTAATTTTTTGTTTAAATTACCTTAGGGTCTACCACAACCGTCCACTGGTACATGAAAACTCAAAATGCTTTTCATGATGCATGAATTTTAATAAAGAACATTAATCTTCTATACTCATTTATTGCAACTGTAGTGTGTACATATCATGTATGTTCTTCCTACACTTATGAAGAATTCCCTGTAAAAACTGAAGAGCAATTATTAGAGGAACTAAAGAAACTATAAAGAGTACCATTTACCATGGTCATACCTCTAGTAAGTAGTGAAAACCCACTGCAGTGCTCCAGTAGATTTAACCACTACATTTGTTCTACTGCAGCTAAGTTGCAGATCATGGTTACAACTCACTAAAAGAAAATCTCTCATGTAATTTTTACATAATTATTTTGGTTTTTATCTCTGTTGGCATAGCAGGTTCTTTCTGATCTCATTTACCTGGGGTTATGCTGTGCTAATTAATCAGACTGTTCTAAGGGCAAACCTCAAATCTCATCCCATCTTACAAATTCTGCTTTTTCTCTTCAGAACACTTTTGCCACCTTCCATCAAACGACACACAGCTTAGAAAAGATGAGCCTCTTGTCATTATCTTGCAATGATCAATGCTACTGGTGCCCAAAATAGGACACTTCCTAAAAGAGACTGACACACCTCTTTGCTTTAGGTCACTTTAAACAGCAAGCGACCTAGGAGTATCACCTAGTTCCAGAGTAAATGCAAAACCTCTGCCTTCCTCAAGAGTAAGACTCACAAAATGGAGTCACTGACATACACACTTCACTGCATTTAACTCACAAGAATAATCTTTTAAAATTGTGTTTGTTTGAATGATTTGGTTTTGTGGGTTTGGGGTTTTTTTTCTTTCTTTTAATGGGGGTTGTGTGTTTTTTCCCACTCCACATTAAGAGTGGCTTACTTCGAGTTGGGGCTTTGATCACTGTGCATCCAATCATTCTAACCTGCCTTCATCCACCATGAAGATGCCATCACTGGACTTAATCCCCAATCCATTGATCTCAAAGCCATTATGCCATTTTTAATTAAAACTTCTGCTTTCTTATGTCACTGTTCATAGGGCTAAAACACATGATGGTGCTAATCCAAGTCTGATAATTCTCACTGATTTAGGAGGAGATATCATCCTTGCAGATTTTAGATCAGGCTTATTGTAGCAAATTCTGTAGCACACGGATCCCTTCAGTCCAAAAATTCAGCACATCCCATACTCCCATGTGTGTGAAATTCCTCTTAAGCACAAGAACAACTGATCCATCATTTGGAAAGTTGTCCAAATCACAAGGTATAAAATGGAAAGCTAAGAAAAGTGTTTCAAATTCTGGGCTTCTTAATGATCGGGGGAAAAAGAAAATCAATTCTATTTAGGAGCATCCTGCTCTAGATGCAAATGATTCTGATGTGGGTTTCTGCGTGATACTTCAGGTTCAACAAAAAAATTTATCCAATGTATAAAATTTATTATCTACTGATTTTGGTAAAAATTTCGGAGAGCTTCCTACCAAGGGGATGCAGCTTATCCCACTGCATTCTTTCCTCATAAGGATATCTCCCATTTGTCTTGGCCAGTTGAAAGAACTAACTCCTGAAGTCAGCTGGTTACAATCTCTTACACCCAACTGCCTCTACATACTGTACAATCACCACATGATTCCCAAGCCAAATCCACAGCTGCACACAGGAAATTCAGAAGGGGGGAGGGGGAATTAAAAGGGACACCCCCACACCAAGTGCAGTATTGCCTGTGCAATGCCACACTGTGCATGTGGTTAGGCACAATGGCTAAAGAGAGTCCCGAGATTAAATCTTCCCAGAACACAGCCACGCTGCGTGCTCACAATACTGGCTGGAATCAGCCCTTCTGGAGAGGAAGACAGGAGGCTATTGCCATAAAAAGAGCTGGGATTCTTAAACATCTGAAGCCAGGCTTAGGGGAAAATGACTGACAGGCAACAGCTGAGAGTATTCTGCATTGATCCTGTACCATCCTGACATTCCAGGGAGGGTGATGGTGAAAGAAGATTTCTGAAGGCATAAATAAACTCGAAGTCTTTAAAAAAATTATTTAAAATATTTTAAAATCATTATAAATCATTATTACCGCTCCGGTTCACCCCATACCACCCAAAAGCCCCTGCATCTTCCAACACCAAACCCCCCACACGCCCACCCACCCTTCCCAACATGAAGGCTCAGGGAATCCCCGCGCCGCGCATCTGCTCCCCCCGGCCCCGCCAGGGCTCTGCCTTCCCCACACACGAACCTCCCCTGCGCGCAG
>VYZQ01067374.1:41383-56509 GCA_013400655.1 Mystacornis crossleyi | reverse complement strand
CCTCCTAAACACCTCCAAGGATGGTAACCACCACCTCCTTGGGCCACCTATTCCAGTGTCTGACCACCCTAACCATGACATTTTTTTCCTGATATCTAATCTGAATCTCCCATGTCAGCCTAAGGCCATTACAATAGCAATGCTTTCAAATGCCCTTTCCTGTTGGACATCAGCCACAAATGACCAGGCGGACATGATGATCTTCTACCCATCAGATGTTTTCATTTTTCGTTTCTTCATGTTAATCTTGCTTTTGTGCCAGTTGTAACCATCTCTGTCAGAGGGGTGAAGCTTTTGGGTAATAAAGACCAAAAGGTGTTGAGAAATCTGGCTACTGGGTAAGGAGGTGAAAATGGTCAAAGAACGTGTGGTGCTGGCACTTGGGGACGTGGTTTAGTGGTGAACAGGGCAGTGCTGGGTTGATGGTTGGACCTGATGATCTTGGAGGTCTTTTTCAATCTCAGCGTTTCTGTGATTCTGTAATTCTGATGTGCCGTAACTGAAGGTAAGATATGGGTTCAACAACATGAACATTTTTTTCCATGCTGTGTGCATGAATATTCTTATTCTTGCATAATATTTATTCCGCATAAACTTTGGGGGGTACCTTTTATTCTAAATTTTGTTTTAATCTTTCTAAATTACCCACAATTTAGTCTGTCCATGGTGCCTAGGCCGCACATGGGCAAGAGAGCTCTTCTAGAAATAAGGTGCCTCTTTTCCTGTTGGCAGAGGCCACTCAGGATTTTCCAGGATAAAGTAAAGAACTGGGTAATATGAAACAAACAGCTGTGCTACAAAAATTCTATGCCAAAAGTTTTCCTTAGTCCAAGGTTGAATAGACAGGTTCGTTTATTCGGCTACCAAGACAAAGTCTCAATGTCAACTGCTAAAAAATTGTGTCTGGGGTTAAAAAAAAAACTACAAAAAAACCCACCCAGGAATAAACTATGCATGAGCGGCTGTCCTTAGGAGTAAAAACAGGACATGGAAAAAAAGAAAAGACTCCAGAACTATGTGAGCTGCCTGGGTGTCCACATTTGCAAAACTGGGGGATAGTTCTGGGCATTAATGATAACAAGAACTGGCTCGAGCCAGTGCAATCTGCATCTGAATTTGCCTGATAAAGTTTGTTTTTCTGGAAGTGTGAGGATGGTAGTGGTTAAAGGGACAGGGTTGTTTACATGTTAATATTGAGGCAGATTGCTGTATCTGGGTTAAATGGGGTAGAAGAGGGCTTTTGCAGGTTGTGGGCCATATAGTTTGCAGCACATCAGCCAGAAGGTGGATGATGAATCTGTCCTAAACTTAGTTTTCACTTAAATGTAAATTATGAGTAAGTGCTAAATTAAATTGCTTTAAACATTTAATGAAATAAGAAAAGGGGGGATCTTTACTCAGATTCAAGAACTCAAGAATTCCTCTGATAGTATCTATTTACAACTTTTTAAATGAGACTATGTAAGGTTTCATTTTCATTTCAATTTCATTTTTGTGGTTTCGTTTTGCAACACCCACAGTGAAACTGCCACTTTCATTTCCTAGAGCTGACGTGGTCCAGGAGATACTTTGGGTAAGTCTAGCTGAACCGTTCTCTGTCGTCTCTGAAAATTCCACAGCTCAGGAGGCAGAGCAAGCTGCATCGTGCCAGAAGGACACTGAGTCGGAAGTTGCAGGATTCTGTGTCCTTGGGACCCTTGGTTGGAAAGAGCAGAAAAAGGGCTCCCTTATTTGAGTGAGCAAAAGGAAAGGTGAAGCTTTAAACACTTAGGATTAGGATGTTGTCTTCAAATACATCAAGGCACACAGAGGAGAGATCCATGAGAGACTGAAGTGTGAAAGACAGAAAACACGACTAGCAAAGAGACTCCCCTAAAGGTATAGACTGACCGTTAATCAACTTAGTGTGGAAATAAGTTTACAATGGGAGGTTGAAGATATTTCTGGAACAGCCTTTCAAAATGAATTAATGAAAGGTAATAAAGTCTGCTTACTTTATTTAGGATGGAAAAAGCATTTATGATGGTGATATAGCATAAGCAATATAAACCACATTTTCAAGAGAGAAAACTTTGCAAGCATTGATTCCAACAAATAAACAACCAGCCCACACCCCCATCCTTCCAAATGCCATTTTCTAAAATTCAGAAAGTATGTGGACATCCTAGAGAGGGTTCAGGAAAAAGCCATAAAACCACTGAAAATGTAACTCACAGTGAAACAGTGTCATTGCAGAGTTTTATTATTTTGAAAAAGTGATTTTTGTCCACAATCTGCAAGTATCCAGGTAGGAAAAATATACAGGTGTTTTTAGATTCCTATCACTATCAATTTTAAAATCAATATCGAGTATGCTCTAGTTCATACATGAATTAATGGAAGCATCTGTGTAACTGAAGGTCACAATGGAATTGTCATTCTGGGACCTTGACATCAGACTCTGTTAAATGTTTACCTTACCCAAAAGCAGAAGAATTTTAGCTATTTTCAGACTTGGGCAAGACTGAGACAACAATAAAATCAACAACATTACTGTTCAGAATAGTGATCTCATAAAGTAAGATTATATTTAGCTATGAAAAGATGCACACATTGATATCCCTCTTACTCTACTAGTAGGCTGAAAATTTGTTTGAAAAAAAATGTTGTAGTTTTAAACCGTCAGTTATTTTGCTGCCAGTTAACTTGAGTGCCTGTTCTGATACCAGAACAAGGGTAATTTCTCTGTTTTTCTGAGCACATTTTCTACCTTTCTGTAAAAACAAAACAAAACAAAACCCCAGAAGCATCCTTTCTTAGCAAATTTTGTTTTAAAAACTGGCAAAACCCAAGGTCGACTAAATTCAGACTTCTGCTCTTACTTACAATGTAACAACCTGGGTCTTACATTCCATTCAGTGAAGTGCTGACACTTAGCAACTCATGCCATAAAAAACAAAATAATGATAAAAAATTAATCTAGGTTTGCCTTTAAGTGGGTAAAAACCTTTTTGGTTCCATTGCTCATTCTGAAATTTTGGCAGAAGGTTTATGACTATGAGAGACATCCATCCACAGACTTCCAACCTTAGCAGAAGCTTAGGAAACAGGGAGCACTGAGATGCTCTGTAAATTACTGTGCATCCTTAATTCTTACTGGAGACAAACAGCATAGGTGGATACTTGAAAGATATTATGAGATAAGATTATATTGTCTTACCAAATGACAAAATCACATTACAATTCAGTCAAAGTTTTGGAGAAGTTCTTTTGAAAAATTACCTGCTTCCAAGTTTACTCCTTTGCGTGTATGTTTTCTTTGTTCTACAAACTGTACTTGGCTGGCAGAAAGAAGTTGGTGAAACTTGTAAACTTCCAGTAAACCTGTCCAAGTAGAGCAGAGTATCTGATATCTTGTGGTACAACACTGGTAAGAAGACATATGGCCTCGATACAGATCATCCTGTTGGGCTGTATAAAGGGCCTGTACTTGTAGAAAACTCCTTTGGAAAAGCTTGTGTTTTAACTTGTTTTGTTTTGTACTTCACGGTGATTTTTGCACTATTTGAATATTGAGCTGAAATCAACCATTTTTCATCAGCCTTTCAGAACTGAACTCCTGACCTTTTCCAGTGAATGAATATTTGTCTGGAGGTTTGCTGAACCCCACATCCGTGCCCAGCCACATCTGCAAGTACTGTAAGCAGACACCGCTTCTGAAAATAGGACCCACAAAAGGTGTTGCTAAGTGAGTGTATGTAAGAACATTTTTGTGCCGTGCAGTTTTAAGCCCTTTGTCTGGTATGGAAGTCAGAGAAAGAATAAATCATAAGTGTTCCTATTATTGTAAATGAACTTTTGCAATCATTTATACCTGCCTTTAAAGGGAAAAACCTATGGAGCTAATGTTTTTTTGTGTATAATAGCTGATAGTACTCACATTTATCTGTCTAGACAAAATGAACTTAAAATGATTTGCCAGTATAGGGTTAAAAATCTCCTATGTTTAGAAGGATAAAAAGAATCCACAGATTGCAGTGGGTTTTATATACAATTTACTATTTTATTCTACTTCCTGTTACTGCAGTCTAAAAAAGAAAAAGTCACTGAGTTAATTAAATTATATAAGGAAGACGTCAAGAACCAATATTAAAAATGGTTTTGATTACAGTCTGTGTTTATGCTGAAGTAATGCTGAGCAATATCATTCAGGTTTCATTTGTTCAAAGTCCACAAGATAATGTGCATATTCAGCAAAAGAAAAGATATACATCCAGGCAACAGACTACTATGTGAAAGTAATTTCACGCTGAATGACAATATATGAACTTTGTTTTTTCACACTGGATGAACTTCTGCCTTACCATTGCTTGACTGGTCTTCCCATTTTTGTCAGTAGCAGCACAGGAAAGTAAGGAAAATAAAATGAAAAGTTTGATGTCATTCTAAAAGCAATGAGAAGCACTAGACAATGCCTGCTGTAAACTCAATGTTCATCCTGGCACCGTGCAAAGAAACTGCAGAATCATTTCACTGAAATTTTAATGAACTCCAATGAGAACACTGCTGTTTAATGGACTTTATGCAATGGGTGGAAACTCATCCACTCACAATCCAACTTTTCATGGCGTTGGCTTGGTTTGCTAATTTTCATTATCACTTTGCATCTGCCTCTTTTGAATGCTGGTGGGGATGCAGCTGGTCCAAACTAACCTTGTGCTTGACTTTGTTCCAAGCCAGGAAGTGAATGCAGTGAGCTCCAGAGGGACCTTGCTGCTCGTCTGCAGTCATGGTGATATAATGGTGTGGGAAAACCTGCCACAGAATTAACTTCAGGTGTCCAAGCACAGAAGTTCTCATCTACAAGTGTTAGGAATTATATCCTTCCTATCACTGTTGCCACCCACATAAACCCAAATAATTTCTGTCTTCTGAATACTTTCAGTGGAAACCAGGAGAGCAAAGAAGTGTTTTTCTTTATAACTGATCCAATTTTGGTCCTTGTTTGGTTCTCAGGCAAGTCCGGACTACCTTTGTTTTGACTTGGCACCTGGGCCAACTTTTAGTGTCAGTGTCATGTAAAGAGATGTATGCATTTCTAGCGTGGGACTGGACCAGAGCAGGGTTTCAGGTAAAGTAGATTTATGTGATATGAATTATTGGCTACCTCCTGCAATCATCAAAATGTGCAGGTTTAATCCCTGATTCTGAATATTAGTATTAATTTCTTAAAGTCAGGGCCTGCTCTAAAAAAAAAATGGCAATAAAGCCCTGAGCAAAATTTGTGAGAGAGGGTGGACAGGGGGCACGTTGTTACCATAAATACATCATCTGAGGTATAGAAATTTAGAGCCACAGGACATGACAACACGAAACATTAGCATGTAAACAAAGGTGTACCTGGAGTAGCAGAGGGATGCACATCAATTGTAATGAAGAAATGCAGCATGGAAGAGGGAGGAGGGAACTTACAGGTAGGAAGAACTTAGCAATGCGTCTGTGTGAAATCCAGCAAACAAACTGAAAAGCTAATTCATGTTCCTAGAGGATTACCTGATATAATCTAAAGCACAAAACAATTCATTTCAAAAGGAGATCAGTTGTCAGCTCTCGGCACTCTGCTGTCGAGGGTTCTGAAAGCAGGTTTCTGTCTGGCCACACTCTAGTTTTTGAAGGCTCTGATACAGCAAAGTACTTAGACAGGTGTTTTATTTAGAATCTGAATGGAAAGGATATAAGAATGACTTAGTAGTTGGCCTAATTTGTGCTCTTCAGGAAAGGAAGGAGTAAAGAAGAAAGTTTTCCTCAAATCTGTTGGCAGAACAATAATGTAAAGCATTCTATGTACATGTATTTTCTGATTTCTTTGAAAAGTCTCACCTGTAGAGCAACAGATATATATTATATGTATATATAAATTACATATGTATGAATTTCTTGTATGTTTGTCATGTGCATATATAAAGAACCTGCAGATAAATATAGAGCCTGAGTGCCCTAGGAGCAAACATAAGCATTTTACAAAGTACTAGAATGTCGATCTGTCAGTGTCAGGACCTCAACATCAGTTGTTCTTCCCAAATGGATTGCATTCAACTCCCTCAAAAAATCAGGGGAACCTTTTCTATTACTTTAGTCATAGGCACTGATTTAAGAAATTAAATACTAATACTCAGATTAAGGGATTAAACATGCACATTTTGATGATTGCAAGAAGTACCTAGTAACTCATGTCATGCAACTCTACATCCCCTCAAACACATCTGTGCCGGTAGATAGGGTGAGGCAGTATGGAGCAGAGAGTATTTCAGTGAAGGGAGTTATCAAGAAGTTCAAATGTTTCCTGTGGCTTCTGTAATTGCTCTTTCAACTGAGATGACCTTCTTCTGGTACGTGTGTTCCAGTTGTATCACAGATGCCATTGAAGAGGGTGGGATAAAATCTGGACTCGTGCCTTTTTCTTTTTTCCATCTTTCTAAAAATACCATTCTATTAATAGCATAGTATTTTCCCAGACTGCCTGTGTGTTGAGATGGAAAAGGGAACTCGTTAAGCTACTTTGGTGATAAAATAGACAGTTCTGATAGACACAACAAAACTGACCATTCTTTTGATCTAATCAGTAAGATTATTGCGTGAGTGCTCAGGACGTCATGCCTTTGGCATGTTTCCACTTCCTTTTTTCCAGTTCTTTGATCCCCTGATGCCAAATGCTTTTGGCCGTCTGGCACAATAGACACCACAGCCCGTGATTTCACCAGTGATTTGTTGCCGTAAGGCTCATCAGCTGAGCCTGAAAGCTGAGGTTGCTTTGGCGTGCTCTTACCACAGCTGTATGCGCCTGCTTGTTTTGTTCTGTCTCAGTGGAGTGATATGTCCAGCCCTGGACTTTTCCTGCTGGATTTTGGAAGGGAGTTCCTCTGTTCAACATCTAAAATGCTGCTTTAGACAGTGGAAAAGAAGTGGCTGATTACAACTGCATCAGAGCTGTCAAAAGGAGGGGCTGAGGAGGATTAGTGCAAATGGATGAAATATGCAAGAAAAGAAAGAAGAAGGAACCAAATGATAACAAAGTCAAGAATAGAGGGAAAAGAACAACAGAAGAAAGAAAAGTTCAAATGACGGTAGAAGGAAAGTTCAAAATTCAGGCTTTTGTGAAAAAGGGTTTGATGAACAAAAAAGATTAGGTAAGAGAGGAGGATAGATAAAATGAGTGATAGATGAGGGAAACCAAGAAAGAAAGAACAGTTCTGGGAAATACATGAAAATACATGATGGTCACCTGTGATATTCACATGCTTTTTCCCACTAGAAAAGAATGGAAGAGATGGTTGCAAACAACAATATAGACCCTTAAGATTAATTCGTATCTAACATAATGCTAACTGGTATTTTGAACATCCAAGTTAAAATCTGCTTTTTGCTGTCCTGGGGCAGGAACTTGATTGCAGTTTTCTTACTCTCTGAACTGTGTGCCCGTCTGTAGCACCCGGTCAATGCCACATCACATCAAGACACTGGAATAAGCTGGAATGAAGTAGTATTTGCATGGGAAGCAGCCCAGCCCTGTAATGTGGTTTTGCACCCAAGGTAAGATTTTGCACCTCTCAGTTGGGTGTTTCACCTCCGAGGGACACCACAGCACAGACACTGTTTGTAGGTAGCTTCTTCTGACAGCCCTGTAGGTTAGTGTGAAGTGTAATTCCAGCTTTTGCTGTTGAAGCCGTTTCACTTTCCAGAAATTCTTTAGTGGTCACAAAGGTACAGAGCATGTGACAACTATTTAGAAGTTGTTACATACTGATAACAATCACAAATACCACAGCATTTTCTGTATAAAATAAAAGTATGGTTATCCAAATCAGTTTACAGGACTGGAGGCTTCAAAAAAATTCACAATTTCCACTTTATGGAACCATTTTGAGCAACCTAAATTCATGTGACAAGGGTTTTAAGAATTTAACATTTTCATCATTAAATGACATTTTATTTTAAATTAAAATAGCATATGTTTTCTAAGCGCATGACAATAAAACCTGATGTCTTAGTTACCCATACTTGTTCCTCTGAGAAAATAAAGTCTCAAATACCCTAAATTCCACACTCCAGAGCAATTTAGATCTCCTTAGAGATCACAGTTTGAACTACAAATGCAATAAGGGCTGCATCCTGCTGTAACTGAAATCTTTCCTAAGTCTACTTCTGCTTTTCAATCTCTCTAATTTTTCATTAGATCAAGAGTCACACATTTTTGTTGGCAGTAAAGCAATTCCAATTTGAACTCCCTTCTGTCTTCAATAGGAATTTTCCCAAAGTACAGAAATAAAAATGTAAAACTTTGCTGTGTTTCATTACTTTCATTCTTTTGAACATTGCTGCTCTGAAAGCTCTGTGTGAAATTATTAGAAGATGGGTTTTGAAATGCTTGTGAAAGTAGATGCATATATGGGACTCAAAGGGCCTTATTTAAAAAAGAAATTTGCCAGTTACCCAGATCTCTGGTTGGTTATGCCCATTCAAGGATACAGAATCCATCATTCCTATGATTATTTTTACATCTGAACTTTTTTTTTTTTTAATACTAGATAGACTTGAAACTTTCAGGGTCATTTGCCCAGCATGTAGTTGAATGTCCTGTGCTATATATTCCAATTAGCAAGACCATGTTCAATGGTCCTACACCACCAATGCTATCTAACTGCTTTCCACTTGGCTTTATATGTTTCTTCTTTGTTGCAGCTGCAACCAGGTCTATCTGCCCTTTGATAGAAAAATTTCAATTACCCCAGGGAGAAGCTTTTAGCTTTATTAAGCATTGAAGTCTACACATTTGTTCTTCTGTTGAAGAGCAGTTCAAAAGGAGACTTTCTGAGGAAGTAATCTGATAAGTTAGGATAAATCTTGTGGACTTTCACTGCTAATGTTTTTTCCTGTAGTCTGAGCCTAAGATTCTGCCAACTCAATGTACGGTTAAGCATTTCTTTAACACTTTGAGCCCCTGACAGATGTTTCTTATACTTCACAAGTAAATGGCTCTTCAGTGTTTTTGAGACTGCTGAGCTCTCAGCATAAAACTGATGTCACAGAAGGCTGGAGAGCTGTGCTTCAGCCTTGATAGGCAGTGACAGAAAACTGCTCCCATCTGGTAGCTTTGTGTTGGCCTCCGAGTAAACGAATGCTTTCCTTTCTGAGATGATGGGTGTCAACCCATCACCTCCTCGCTGCCGGGAGTAACCTCAGTTATCTCAGGAAGAGCGAGGCCTGCACACACCAGGTCGATCATCTGCCCTCGCTCTGTTGTCATTGGCCTCTCAGGGGACTGGGGTAGCCAGGTGAGGTGGAGGAAAGCTGGCAATAGCACTGATGTAAGTCACATCTCTTTGGAGACGAAAAAAGGAGCTGCTCTTCCTAATGCTGTCAATCTTGTGTTTTACCCCCTTGGTGGGTTCATTTACACAAGTAAATAAGGCTGTCATTTATGCTTTTTAATGTTTGAGAATTCCACAAAAGTTTCACGTCTCTGGTTTGAAATAGAATCTCTCATTATTGTCTCTATCTTGCAAATTAATTTATTATTGCATTTGAAGTCCTAAATGCCTCTTGAGAGAGCTGAACATACAGTCTAACAGTCTGCCCATAAAGAGCAAACATGAGATACACATTTAAAGAAGATAATCTTTCAGTTGTATGGAAATCCTGTCACTCTTGCTTTTCTGTTTAAGCTTTATATAATAAAGGCTTTCTTTCTGTTTTCAGAAAAGTTTTGGTTCTTGCTCATTCATCCCTATTCTGTGTGGCAGAAGAAAATGGCACATTAAATTGAGACTGCATAAAGGGGCACACAACTGAATGAAATTATTATCACCAAATTAGAAGACTAGAGTTCTTGAATGAAATATATTTTTCTAAAAACCCTCAGGAGAGAATGCGGAGGAAACAAATAAACATTGAGAGAGTTCTCCAAACACAAAATCCCACCTAAGTCTGAACTACAGTGTGCTTTTTGGAGCACCATTAAGTAGCAGCCACTATCAGTTTCAAACACAGGTAGTAGAATTTACATAAGCAAATCTCATCTGGCTAAATACTACCCCATAAATATACATATTATAATCTGTTATTAATACACAAGATTATATTGTCATAAAACATCAGAATATTGCAAGCGGGGATTTTGGATGAATTATCACTCCTCAATTCTGTGCATCCATCACGAGGCCCATGTGCCACCTACATCTACATTCCAAGACACACACATGCTCTCCTGTCCCTCAGGACTTCTTTGTCAGCAACTCAACCAACAACAAATACTCCCACTGAAACCAAAACAAAATTGAGTAAGAAAGAAAAGAAAATCCCCAAACTGTTTGGTCTCTCTTAGGAAAACACCATTTCATGGTGCAATAAAGATATTAAGACAGGGGCAAAATAATTAAGATTACAGAAATTAATTCTATATCAAACTCCACAGAAGGACTCCTGTTGATATCAAAGCTTTGTCTTCTCTTTGATAATGAGATTACATTTCATACTTGATTTTCTGCATATTCTTCTGTACAGAGTAGATGTATTGCCACTGTCTGTCAATGATTCTGCACAACATTCCATCTGTTTAAAAGTAAAGGACATATTTTTTGTGCCACTGGGCTTGGAAAACCTGCAACCCAAGACCTGACGCCGTAACCTTGGAGCTGAAACTGTAGTTAGAGCTTGTGTTTCCAGTGTTCCAGCATGTGCACACGTATTATATGCATTTACTTCCAGTTAGCCAAGACTTCTCTCTTTGAAATTTCAGCTTGTATCGTCTACCCAATTTCATTCAATACATTTGTATACATGTAATTACATGAAATGCAGTAAATAATTCTGTTGACAAGACAAAAAAAGTGAAACAAATGGTCTCTCACCTACTTGAGTCTGGAAAAATTAGCTGAAGTAAAATCCAATTAGAAGGCAGCAGATAAGACTGAACATAAAGGGTTAACTTTTTAATGAAAAAAAAACATGTCTGCCAGTCCCTTTATCAGAGTAGAAATATCATAAACCAAAACCCAAATTTTGCTTTGGTACTGTCCATTTTCTGAGGAGTCTGGTAATACAGTCTGGTGACATTTTGACATGTAACCTTTGAGAGAAGACTTGGTGAGCTCCAAGGGAGTACTGTCCTTTTGAAGCTGCATTGGGCTCAGGTGCCGAGTCACTTTTCCAAAGTTCAAGGTTTTTGCTGCTGAATCAGTCATTGGTATTACTGATTTTTGCAGCATTAAGAGAGAGAAAGTAGTGGAGGAAAGACTTGCACATGCCAGACAGACACATGCCTATATTAAGACTTCTGTTGAACTGTTAATTTTTAGTTATCAGCAAAACCAAGCTAAGAATCTGCATGTTCAGCTGAGAGTGTTTTTGGTGCAGCTTGTTCATGCTTCAAAGATAACAGTTGCTTCCAGTATGAAATACTGAACGATTTTTTTCTTCTCCTAGTTTTGAGCTCTTCAGTTCAAAGCATGAAATCTTTGATGTTTACATGGACTGCAGAAGATCATCATCTCAGCCAGGTTACATCTGACCTGTAGGTGGAGAAGGCCAACTGCATTCTCCATGTGTGAAAACCCTACAGTCCACTGCAGTCTAGCACACAGTTCTTATGCTGGTATCAGCCCGTAAGGTATTCTCACCACAGCATCTGCCATTCACCTTCCCTGCCCAGACCCTTTGCCTGCTTCTTCCTCTCTTCTGCAGCAGCTGTCCACAGAAAACAGGAAACAGAAAACAGACCACAGAGGTCTGTAGAGGGGCCTTTCAGGGGAAATGGAGCTGCCTGGTCAGCCAAGAGGAGAGTCTGGCTGCTCACACATGGAGGTGATGGGAAGCTGTTCAGGAGATGAGCAGGGAGCTGCTGCAGGTTTCTTGGGCAGGGTACACGGGGCAGGAGAGCTGTGCCAGGAGAGGTTTGAGCACTGTGTGAAAGAGGATGGAGCTGCTTGCTGGGAGAGAGGACAGCCTGCAGCTGGACAGGAGGAGGGGGGTGTGTTACAGGGCTTTGTAAAGCAAATCCAGCTCACAGCTCCTGAGGCTGCACAGCTCAGCTCTGCATTACCCCACAACAGCAAAAAGCAGATGAAGATGATTTCAAAAAAAGCAGAAAAGTTGTATCAGAAACTTTATGCTGATCAATATGACAGATTATTTGTTTCAGCACTGTGCTTTCACCCAAATGGTACTTTATCTTCCTGATATAATTTTATCTGAGTTATTTTTATTTCATGTATTTCTAATGAAAGATCTCATCATGATCATTTATCTTAATGATCAGTTTATATTACCTGCAGAAAAGTGCTCCTCACTCCATAACCTTCACATGCTATTAAGCAAAGATCTCTTTATTTTTTTTTTTATTCAAATATTAGCTGGAGAATTTCCCTGCTCTTAGTGATATTTCCAAGCCACTAATTTTAGAGAAAGTCTGCCAGAGGAAGTCTAAGGGGCTGGTGAATACTTTCTTTAGGATTTATGGTGTAGCCTACAGTGTGAGACTATGCATTGGTGGGGGGGACTGTGTGCTAGAAACCACAGGAATGATCTACAAAGAATAGGAAAAAAATAACTTAAGTGATGGAGAATATTTCAAAGAAGCCAGGTTCTGCTGCAAGGGTTCTGTGACAATCTCAGCCAGAGCTTTTCAACATCTTCATCTATTGTCTCATTTCAGTAAATTAAAACACCTCTACGCTTGATCACTGCAGGAGTTCACAAAACAAGAAATAATTTAGGTCTGTGGCTAACACTGGTACCTCCCAGGCTGAGAGAGTGAAGTGGCTTTGTGTCAGCGAGACGGGCACTCGTGCACATGCAGCAAATGTTTGTGTCTTAATGCATTTTCCTCTCCAGAGAAAACATACATACTATAGCCTTCTTGTATCACTCCTCCTCCTGCATTACTCCACTTCAAGGTATTGCTTCTAGAACGTGTCTTCAGTCCTTTCTCTGTGCAACTGAACTGTGGGTCAGACAACAGGTGAGTACATGATAGCCTCAGGCACAGGAACTCCCCTCTAAAGAAGTATTCAAAGTCCTTGCAATCATGAGGAAATAAAACCATGAACCCTGCAGATTGGTCTCTTGCAGTACATAGCTGCTATTCACCTGACAAATTAATGGAGAGCAGAAAGTAACTACTACTATTACTACATGTATTAATAATACTAAGGAGAAGGCAGCAGCTGTCTTTGCCCGCATCCCACCAACAAATTAGCTGGCACCATCTAGTGGGATCTCTGCTATCAAGAGTTGTCCAAGCCTTGAAAGAATCTGTTCAAAGCAGAGAAGGAACAGAGAGCTGTTGCCCAGGTGAAGGATACAGCCCTTACTTTCACTGTGCCTTCTCATCCCACCAGTGGAACAGCTTTGTCTGGGGATCTGGCTACAGCAAATGTGCAAATACGCATCTTTCAAAATTAATGCCACAGTGTTAAATTCAACAGGACTCTCGCTTTAACGGGAAAAAAACTACTATTTCCATGGAATCACTTTCTTCCTGGAACAGCCCCCCAGCAGGTACTCGTACCTAGAGGACAGGGGCTAAGCTGTGCCTAATCCTCAGAAAATGGATCTCAAACACATCTCTGGCTTGCAACCATGAAGTTATGCAGGGCTGCCAAGGACAGGAAGCTTGTAGCACACCTCACACTGCAGGTGGCACCTGGTGTTCACCAGACAATAGAAACCTCAGCACATCGACTGGCAGAGCTCCAGAGCAGCCTGAGCACCCCAGTGCATGGGCTCCTTTCTGGGCTGTGGAGAAAGTGAGAGCACAGTACCAGCACCACCACTTGGCTCTGGGATTGTCTCACCGCTTCTTCCAAGAGACTAAAAAAACAGAATAGAAGAGTTGAAAAACTTTTTGCAGTCTTCAATATCTGATTTTTCCTGTACTTGCTTTTATCTTTGCTTTCCTTGGGGAGAGACATCCAAATTATTTTAAATTTAATTTTAGGATTTGAAAATACAGTCAGGCCTCTTTACTAAAAGCAACAGTTCAGCTGGGAAAGGTGCCAGAAAACTTTGCAATAGTCTTAAGCAGCCTGAAACAATAGTTGGATAGGCTTACTTTCAAGAAAAGGAAAGTATTAGCCACTGTAGAGGAACTGAAAAGAGAACTTCATATCTTTCTCAGAGTTTGGTTCAGGTGCTAAAGGTTTTTTCATTTCTCTATCAAAATATTACTGTAACTTCTGAGTTACAGATTCACAGGATGAGATTCTTTAGGATTTATAATCAAAGAGTTCATAATAAATTATTTAAAGTTTATAGTCAGTCTTTGGAACAGATGATCGGATAATTTAATTCAGACCTGATTTACCAATAGCTTACAAATATATTTATACAAAATATTCTTCAGTTTTTATTCACTCAGTAAGTGGACAGCCTTAACTTTTGCTTTAGCTTAATACTGGTGTGACCAGCTCAGTTTTAGTTTCCCACTTTCGTCTTTTCCCCTAGAAAGATGTAACAACTTTTAAAACAAAATAATCAATTAAAAATCCATTTTTAAATTAAGCATCACAGAACAAGAACCTTTCCATATTGAGTGAATGTTAAGTGATCAAAGAGCAAAGGAAAAACCCAATGGGCCCCCAGTTAGTGTTTGGGTGTCCTCGCATAGTCCTACTCTTGGATCACACTAACAGATCCCAGGGAGACATCTCAGCACAGATCTCTACCTTCGAACAAGGCACATTCCCCAAATATGGCAAAGGAATCACTTCCAGTGTGACCCTGCCATGGCACGGGGAAACAATCTATTCCTGACAAAATGTGCTCCTAACACAAGGAAACTGGACCAGGAGATAACCTTCTCCAGCCTCCAGAAGCCTCTGAGTCTGGGGATAATGCACCAGCCAGCTGGACAAAGAGAGTTCCCCCAAAGAATCTCTTCATACACTGGATTTCCCTTAACATCCCATGTTTAGACTTGTGGTGCATTACATTGCTGGTCAGTCTCTGGTGGGTACCTGCTCTGTTGGCCATAGCTCAGCATAATTACACAGGGGAAGTACCCACAACAACCTGAACAGCAGACATGGATACTTAAATAATGCTCTGTAGAATTCCGTGCAACCTCCCCTGGGACATAATGGTTTGAATATG
>VYZQ01067374.1:0-12919 GCA_013400655.1 Mystacornis crossleyi | reverse complement strand
ATGAGTGCTGATAGAAGAAACTGAATAAACAGCTTAAGAACAGCTGGACACAGTCACCTCACATGGGCCAGGGTTACAAAGGACTACCTCTGTCATATGACTTGGGTCACTGCTATTGGTTCCAACAACACAGTCAAATCTTCCCCCCTTTTTGAAATTCAAATGTGAACAAAATACATTGCAAACTACAGAGTTGGTAGTACAAGCCAATACAACCATTAAAGAATAGTAACTAACAGCCAGTAGCTGCTACTATTGCTTCTTGAATTAAAAAAAAAAAAAAGGAAAGTTGCACCTTCATCCTCATAAATAAAAATGATATTATATGGGGTAGGAATTAGCATGGTCTTTTACTCCCTCTTGCCTCAGAGAAAAATCCTGCTTGGCAAATGCTATTTATTGTTAAACAAGATGTAAGACTGGGAAAAGTCTTATGCAGGATGTACTTTTTGGTAAAATAATTAAAAACAACCAAACTCCTAACAGATTTTTATGAGGTAAAAAAAGGGAAGCCACATTTGGTTAAGTCAAATGATTGCAGCATATCTGTTGCTCTTTTAAAATACTTTGAATGATATGTTAAGAGATTCCAAATATATTTCTGTTAATGAATAGTGAAAATACAGCAAGTAGAGAAATATGTGGATTGCCTCTCTCTCCTTTTTTAGATTATAATAACACTGACAATACATTTATTTAGTTTTAGCATTGTTTTCTTCATAAAAATCTAGCCTCTCTCAAGGTGATACAGGTGATAAGGCAGGCATGTACAATACATTTGGTATCAGGGGTTGAAATAACATGAGCAATAATTCAGGCAGATGCTTTTTTTTAAGTCTTGGGGAAGGGTGAGGGAAACCTAAAACTAAAACCTTTTCTCATCAGGAGAAAAAAAATCATTTAAAAGCTTGTCATAAATGAAAACAATTTACTTGTGCCAGTGTCCTTAAGTGCCACAAACTCTTCTGCTTCTGCTGCTACATTCTCTAATGATATTACTGCATATAGCACATCTCATCTAATCTGTTAGTAAAATCCTAAAGTCACTTATGTCAGTCTCTAATGCAAGCCAAATGAGTCTTCCCAGTAATAAGAAGCTTCGCAGAATTAGTTTTCGTTTTGCAGAAAATTGCCATTGGGGCTGGCACTTTTATCTAAAAATTTCACTCGTGCATAAGCAAAAAACTCATATATTATTTGGTTACATTCCATCAGTATGAGAAATAACATTGTGAGAATTCTATGCATGCTAATGATATATAGAAATCCACCTGCTTTCAGATAAAATGAGTTTAATTTTCTGTTGCCCACTGCCTGGTTGGCCTTTCATAAATTACTTATGCACAGCTATTATTAAAATAGAGGGAAAGCAAATTAGAAAGTCCTCATATCTCTCCACTGGATTTAACCAAGGCAGGGCTGTGACAGCTAGAGTCAGCGTTTTTGAAAAAATTCTGCTCTCTTGAAAAATTTTGCATCTCTATACAATTCTATGCCACTGTTGTAAACGTTCTGACCTGCCTTCTTACCAAATTAACCTAAATCCTTTCTATTTTTCAACATTAATGGAATCCTCTAGAGTCCTGCTGATATATATTAAAATATATTTATTGGTTAATTTGAATTCCAGCATTTTGTACCTCATTTCCCAGTACTTCTGTTATATCTGTACAGCTTGGAGCTTTAGCATTAAAAACTTACAAATTAAGATAAATACATCGGACAATTATCAGATCAAAACAACTTAACTTTCATTGGAATATATGATTGCAAATTTCCCTTGCTGATGAAAGAGAAAATGAGGACTGTCTGCTTGAAACAGTTAATTGGATTTGAAAGTACTGTACGTTTCAGCAATCGGGGCAGCTTTTGGTTGGTCAATGACTACTTGACCTCCTGGTTTTCCAACAGACAATTGGTTTTCATTTCTTGAGGGTCTTTTAAGTCCATAGTTCATGGTGACTTTAAGTTTAATTTTCTGTTAATGATATTATTTTGCTCTTTTAAGATAAAACTTTCTTGTGATGTGCTGAGCAACAGTGGCAATCCCATTACTGCGTGAGGAAGGACACCTTCTCAAATTGCATTCTTTTAACATTGTCTGTACCGTTGCGCTATTTCTAAATGTCATTTTAACACTTTGGGTTTGTATTTTGTGTGCATTTAAATGGATGGCTGCTCTGCTCCTTGAAAAAAATATAAATACCAACCCCCCCAACAAACAAACAAAACAAAACAAAACAAACAAACAAAAAAAAAAACAAAAAAAACCCAAAACCAAAACCAAAACAAAAAACACACCGCAAAACCCCCACACCAAAACAAAAAACACACCGAAAAACCCCCAAACCAAACCAAACCAAACCAAACCAAACCAAACCAAATCCAAAAAAACACCCCCTCCAAAAAAAACCCCAAAAAACACACCAACAAAAAACACAAAAAAATCCCACCAAAAAAACCCCCAAAACTCAAAAAAGTCAGAAAAGCACCATTGCAGTCACCTGGCCAGCCAAAGCTCCTTTTTAAGTAACGGGGTCCCAATTCTAGATTCTAATCAGCCACTGGTTTAATACCTTCCCCTTCTCTGACTAGAGTGACTCTGCTTAGAAGTGGTGTGGGTTAGTTTGGGCCAAGAACGTGCCCTACAGGTCTCAGGCTCAATTTCTCTATTTTCAAGCCCATTAAATTTGCATCCACACCGTATAATAGTGCGTTAAGCCCAGCCACACAGCAGGCAATTTCCTAATGCTAACAACAATTTGGTCCTGAGCTGATATCATCAGTTCTTGGCTAAACCTAGCCAGTCAATGCTGGTCCTGCTAAGAAGAAGTCTCTGTAGTTCTTCCACTAAAGCAACTTTCCTAATGACTCAAAGCAATTATTTTGGAGGAGTTTTCCCCTAAATTTACATAAAATGCATATTTATTTGTTATCGGCCATAGGCATTCTCAGGAGGGACTAGAGACACGCAGTGCTGGTCAGCTCTCAGGCTTCTNTTCTTCATTTCATATGAACACAGGGTGAGCAGGAGGTGCTCAGCACTGGGTTCTCCCTCTGGCAGGTGCCACAGAGACCATTGTTCCCTCTTAGGTTTCTGGACCTGACAATCTTTCCCTGTGCTGATGTGAGCCCCTGGGCCAGCACTCAAGACCTTAAACTGAGCTTTAAGCCACTTCTGTGCATGGCCAGCAGAAGTCCTGCCTGTGGAGAAGAGAATAGGTCTGCCTTCATGTGCCTGTTAAAGCTTTATTCATATCAGCGACTTTTTCCTCACTAAGGGTAACCATGTGAGAAAAGCCAAGCAGAGTGCTGGGACTGGGATCTCAGGGAACAACTTCTGATCACAGCCACTCATGTGTTTATCACCCCTAAGGTAATCCAGAAGTTTTTAATTCTTAGGACTGTTTCCTCTCAGTAGTGGTTGCTAATGCAGAGATTGGTTCTATTCAGTGATCCACGTTCCTGCTCAGGTAGGTCTATAGAAGTGAACTAAACTGAACATACATTGTGCAAAGTACATTTCGATAGAACATGCGGTGCAAATACACACAGTTTTCACTAGATTCATAGCAAAAAGTAGTTTTTTAGCTGCCTAAAATGTTTCTAGAAGTGGTTCATATTAAAACAAATATATGAATCCAAACATTATTGTATACTACACAAATTTAGAAATCTCAGGATTAGTCAAGAAAAGTTGAAATCCTTTCTATTATGGAACATGCTCAAATTCCTTTCCCTATTAATTTTAGAACATACACGTTTTCACTTGTTTCTTACAGTTCTGTTATCTAATCAAGAGAACAGGTGGCTAACTGATCAAACACCAGTTTTTACCAATATCAAAAATATTCAAAAACTCTTTACTCAGCTTTTCCATAATCATTGATTGTTTTAGCTATAATTATTGTGAATAGCTACAAATACATCAAATCTGTCTCTGATTTTGAGATTTTTAGCCTGTACCTCCTTCACAGTTTCCAGGGTTAGAGCTCTACATCCATTTCCCTCCACACTTCAATGACATTTTCAATTATCATAGATCCCTGTGAATGCAGGAACATTCTTTATTGGGAAGTGTATGTTGCAAAATTTGTGGTACAATTTTAAAAATTAGCCGGTAGGGTATAACACTGATTTTCACATGCAAAAATGCTCATTATATGGTTGTATGCTTGGACAAATTGAAATGTGATGTGCTTAACATTACAGAACGCTGCTGCTCACAATATCTGACTATTCCCTGCAGTTTCCTCTCCCTCCTGACAATTGCACATCTGTAAATCACTTTGATAGAACTCTCACCCTGCACAGCCAGGGCCTAAGCAGTTCATCGTGAGGCCTCAATGGAACACACACAATGCAAAGACTTGACGTGCAGTGCTACAAACCACGTGGGATGAATAACTGTAATTTATGGTTTATATTATGGGTACACATAGGAATTCTGGTCAGGACCCCACTATGGTAGATGAAAGACCAACAGGGGAAAAAAAACGTCGTCCTTCCTGTCATAAATTTGCAATCTAAACAATTTAATTTGTAGACGTATCTTTGAGCATCGTGCACTCTGCTACACAAATAGCTTGTGAGAAACTCATTGTCCTAAAACAATGACAGATGATTTGGAAGAATAATGAGCAATTGTGTTAAAAAAATTTTTAAAATTCTCTTTCCAAACTGTTCTTGATCACAACAGCTAAAGTATTCACTCTGTGTAACTTACCCGGATGCAGAAGACAATACTGAGTAAAAGCCTACCAAGAATTAAAAAATGTTCTGAACATAAAGTACACCAAACACTATGACTTCTTTTTATACCCTCTCAAGTACAGAATGTCCTGTGCACTAGTAGAGGACATCCTATACTATAAGTCTGTTGAAATGCTATAATTAAAGGTCTGTCAGAATTTCCATTAAATCCCTGATTTTCAGGGTTTAATTAATAATAACAGTGAAAATTAATGTGAGTAGAATTAAAGCCACTGTCATAGCTCTGCTGCATATTAATTCCTGATTTTAAGTCTCTACAACATGTGAGACTGATTCGGCTTTCTCTCCTCAGTCAAAACTCCTATCACAATGTAAAATTCCTCATTGGAGACAGGGGATATTTGTCTGAACATAGAAAGTGTGATCAGGCTCTGAAATACCTATAGCATTCATATGGTAAATTAAATGAACATTTTAGAAAGTTGAGAATTACTAAATCGCATAAAGTTTTGGAATAAACGCCTTAAATTCAGTTTAAGCTCATATACCTGAAAACCAATGAACATTCAAAATTTCTCAGTCAATTCCTTCCCAGCAATCGACTTAATGTAAGTTTATCCATTTATCTTTGAAATATTAATAATCTTAATTATTTGTATTTTTTCTAAGTAAGAATTAAGGGGTTAACTCCTTAATGAAGGATGGAGAACAGATGTAAATACTGGGGAATGGACTTTCCCTGGAACCACAAGAGCAAATCAGATCCTCTGTTACTGAAACAAAGGCTTTTGGCATTTTGGATTTGGGTGCAAATAATTTAGAACACAGAACATTCCATGAGATAATTCCCTGAAAATAAGCACTGGTATCTTACCATACAACGTAAGGAAATTTAATCTTTCACATAAAAGGATCAAATAAAACTACCTCGGTGTGGAAGTCTAGAGAGGGACCTGGCAGAATACTAGAGGATATTCAGTTCTCTTCAAAGTAAATAGTATTACAGCTGAAAAATGTGAAAGCATGAAATTTTCTCAACACTGCTGTGAGAAACAGACCCAGAAATCCCAGACAAATGCAAAATACAATAGTGCCAGAAATTTTAAAATAGTTTAATAGTAACAGAAATTGTTAAGAATGTTAAGAACACTTTCTTTCACATAAAAGCACCTATTATAAAATACATATTTTTTTGTCCAGATTCCAAAAAAAATAGTTGGCATTATTTCATCTTACATTAAAACCTATGATGTAAGTTGATATCACACATTTCAGAGGTTAATAGATAAAGAGGATCAATGCTATTTGCTGTTAGGACTGCTAAGTAGGTCAACAAAGTTCACAAGTAAGAAACTTTCATGTAATAAAGAAAATTGGGAATTCATATGGTTAATGAAATCTATGCTGTTGCATAAATGAAAAATGAAGTTGACGTAATTAAAAATTCACATTATATCCTACATAATGATAAATAATAAGCTGGAAGCAAATGGCAGAGAATATAAACTGTCTTCAGTAAAGCAGGACACATTTGCAGCACAACACAAAAAGCGGGGTAGAAGGTCAGCAATCAAAATGTTCTGTGGCGATCTTGTATCTGCACTGTCTTGATATCTAAAGGTGGAGATCCACTGTTGTTGTCACTGTGCAAGTCACTAAAAGAGTCTTTGATCTGCAGAACTTAAAATCTAAACAGATAATTCCGCAAAAAATTTGGAAAAGGAAGAATTATCATTCAAAAAGTTGGGGGAAAAAGAATTATCATACCTTTATCAAATTAGAATTGAGGCTGTAGTTCCAGAGCAAGCTTAACCAGAAATGCAGCTGCCAGGCCCTGCCTCTCTATGTGCTCCCCAGGCCACTTGCTGAGCTCTCCTCGTTCACTATTCCAGCATAAAAATATCCCTTCAAAACCAAGCACAGTAAGACACAGATCAGGAAAGAAACTGGCAAATACCTGATGCAGCAGGAGACAAGAATGTGTGGCCAGGTGGGAGAGGATGGAGGGGAAAAAACTCCTGCTTTGGGATAAGTCAAACATGGAGATTAAGTCATTTATCCAAATTCACTTAGAAATTCTATGGCATGCATCATATAATTTTTCAATTATGAGAAAAAGTAGCTATAAACAGACCCTGGATAAGTTTAGAACAGACATTTCAAGAGACGTTTTAATCTCTGAAGCAGCCAAAGTTTGCATCAGCCATCCTGTGAAGTTAATAAGAGCAAAAATTGTAAGAAGATTTTAGATGGAGCTTTGCACTGTATGAGATGGTTGACAAAGATGATAAAGGGTTACAACTTGAAAATTCTAAATTGTCCTTTCAATTCTGTCCATTTTGAAATGCCTCAACTAATTCTTAACTAAGAGAAGCTGAAAAAAGCTCCCTTGAGTACATTATATTGGAGGCAGCTAAATCAAATGACTGCCAGTGCTAAAACTAGGAAAAAGTTACAAATCTAAATCTGACACTCTTAAGGGTGGAGAATAATGCTCTTTATGATTTGCTAACATCACTAACCCAGGTCTTCACAGAGACAAATTACCAACCAAACCAGAGTAAACTATACACTTAATCTGGAGTGTATCTTGCTCTGCTTCCCTAGTCTTACAGAGTTTAAAGAACTGAGAAACCAAAGCAAAGCTTGGCAGGAGGACGTAGTTTGCTGTAATCAATATCATGATAAAGAAAGGAATTTCTCAAAAAATGGAAAAAGCCAATAACTGTTTATGTACACCTATTGCTGAGCTATGAGCCCTTGTGTTAGGTTTAAGTGAAGTACCACATTCTCTGCTGCTGAAGTCACACTACAAACATCTGGTGATCAAAGTGAAATCACGAACTGGATAATTTCTATTTGGATGTTACTTTTTGGCTCCACTTATCCCTGCAGCTGGAGCATTTCCTTCCACCATCTCTCTGCTGTTTTGTGAGCAACACTGGAAAAATGCCACAAATGTATGAAAAACTTTGAAGGGGCTTAGCATTAAAGACTTCTGCTTTCCAATCAGTACAGCTTGAATCAATAGCGCTGCTGCTAAACGTAAACAGGCATAATGGGAATTTTACAAGCAAGACTATTTGTATGTAACATCAAAACCAGCACAAAGTCCTCTTTCCATAAGAGTGCAAATCACATTTAGAGTAAAACCAGAGAGAAAAGCAAGATTACTTTGTGATGATTTGCTGCAAAGTTCACTGCACTCTTTGCTTGATAATGAATTTCGCTCATATTGTCATGTACTTCAGGCTTCATCAACAGTGTTCAACTGCCAAAAAGCATGATTTTAGCACATCAGAACGAAGGAGAAAAAAAATGAAAAAGAGCACACATTATTTTTTTGATTTTCTGAAAATAATAATTCATAAGCGTATTATTTTACTATAAATGCTGCCTAACCACAAATTCCAAAAAAGACAAGGAAGGGAGAAAAGATGGAGGATGCAGCAGGAAGGATGAATGTGGATTCAAGTATATGAAATATTGGCTAATTATGTGGTAAGATTTTGCTTCCATCAGAAATAATAAATGGGAAAAGATTGCTAAATACATTTCTTCTGCAAAGGGAAGAAAGCAGTTTCTGGTATATTGCACTTGTAACAATCTGAATTTTTTTTGGCTTGCTGTTATTTACAGTATCTTATCTACATTAGGAATAAATACAAGACAAGCAACGTCTTCTACTGCCTCTCAAGTCATACTCCAGTGTGCTTTCAGAGCAGACATGCTGCTCATGTGAGCATGGCTTGAGGTGCTCTCAGAGAAAGCCTTATGCTCAAAGACGTGCTGTGCCCCACTGTGCTGGAAGACACGTTGTCCATGGGTGCTCCAGATGTGTGGCTGGGAGATGGAAAAGTCCAGGAAGCACAACCTGCTCATGGCTGCTCCATGTGTGCTTTCTGTACACACTGACAGCAGCTGGTGAGTGGGTCCAAGCAGCCTTCTCCTGGTTTTGTACATGTATAAACACATGACCCAGTTGTAAGTAATTAAACGATTTACTGGTCTGGTCAGGCTCCAGAAGCTGTAGGGAATAGCCAGGCTTGGTGCCTCAAATTCCCATGTGATACAACAGTTAGAAAAGTACACAGCTCTTGGTCCCTCTCCTCTCTTCTTGATCTCTGTCTGCTTCTGCTCTTACAGCTGCTCTTCTCGAGTCCATGGATACGTTTTGAATTAGCAGGAGTCAGGGAGGTTGTTGTCGCTATCGCTGGTCCTGGGCGGAGCGGAGCAGAGAGAGAGAGATTCAGACCTCAGGAGTTTCAGGAGCAAGAGTGGTTTATTTCATTATTTAACAGCTCTTTTATAGGATAATTTTCTCATAGTTTAATTGGTTACTTCTCTGACCACCTTTCAGGGTGATTAGTCAAGCTATATGGAAAACATTTTCTCTATTGTACTATAAAAAATTCTTAGCAAGGTTACAGATGTCCATAGTTTATAAAAACTCTTAGATAGCTTCTGTGAGAAAATTTTCTCTCTCATGGGACTAGAGAGAAGGAAGAAAAATCCATGCAAGCAGAATTTTCTGTATCCACAGGAGGCAGAGAGGAGTTGCTTTTATTAGAGCTTTTGTAAAGAACTTGCTGGGAATTCTTCAAGAAATCAGTTCTCTGAATTGAAACTTTTCACTGGAGTTTATCCATTTTAGTTAAACTTTCAGAAGGAAAAGTATGTCAAGACAAAATTTGGGACAAAGTAAAGAAAGAGAGACATGGCCAGCATCCCAGGATAGAGGTACTAGCCTGGAACGTCATAGACAAAACGTTCAAGTGAATCTGAGGCAGCATTTGTACAGCTGTAAATACAACACTATGCTTATGAGAACACCTACATTTTCCAGATTGTTGTCAGTACAGAAGTTGCTTGGGTGCATAAGACTGCTGGTTGTTGACTCAGGCAGTGTCCTGTACAACACTGACCAATCCATAAGGAGCCATCTTTCCTGAGATGTGCACTGCTGGATGAGTGCCCAGCGTGCCCAGAAACCTCAGCCTCAGGGAAATGTAAATAGGAGCTTATCGTGAGCATAGAGGAGCAACAACTGGAAAGTTGCCTAAGGACTATGAAAGTGCTCTCCCAACACCCATGTAATAATGAAGCTACTCCAGTGACTTCAGTGAAATTATCCTTACTTTACACAGGAGTCAGGGAAAAGTGAAGCTGCTTCAACTGTAAAAACATACCTTGTACATCTCATCATGCAAATTAAATTTAAAACCCCCATGGAAATAGTCCAAAGAACTTTCTCTGCATGTGGCTGTAAGTCATTTAAGTCATTCAGTGAGACGGGATAATGGCCATCACTTTTCACTTGGTCAGTTCATATTGTGGCACTGGGAGGAAGACAGTCTGTCAAGTTTTTGTCCGCAGTGTCTGATTTCTCACCACAGTGCTCCTGCCCTCCCTCCATTGTGTCAGGAGTGCATTAGGTGTTGGAAGGGCAACAAGAGGTTCAACCAGTGGGTGGAGAGGCTGGAGAAGGGGGATTGAATTGTAGGCAGCCTGCGGAGTCTGTCGGAAAGGCTGTGCTGTCTCACTTTGTGGCTGATATGTATCTATGCCCCTGTGCCACATTACATGGAAGGGATTAGAAATAGGATTTCTGATATTTCAGCTGACATGACAGGAGTGATAATTTCATGCAACTATGTTGTAAGCTAAATTCAAATATTCCACCTTTTAGAGGGATTGTATATATTTTCATCTGTGCTCTTAGGCTCAGAACCTTATTCTGCAATGACTGATACAACAATAAAATGCACTTCAAAAAGGCTAATACACAGGTAATGTCCTGTCTCTCTAGGTGCACCTTACTCACGCCCTAATGGCTTAAATGACTACATGAAATGGCAATAAGTGTTAAAATAATCTCCAAAATCTCTGTGTATCACAGTTTGTAAAAGTCTGGAATATCTTTTGAAAATCAAAAATCTAACATTTTTTTAGTTTATTTGTTTGGGGTGCGCTTTTTTTTTTTTTTTTAACCGGGGCCAAGAAAAATAAAGAAACAAAGTAACATAAAAATATCTCAACTCTAAGTAGAAGGTATCAAGGTCACTGGCTATAAATATAAATAATGCTGCTGCATAAATCTTAAACAGCTTACTGCAACTACTAATATAACTTTACAGTATTTACAAGATTAATCTTTTTAAAGAAAATTACAGGATCATAATATCAAACAAGATTATGCTATGTCCTATATAGCATTTTACTATGCACACAGCAGTAACATGACAGCAAATATGCACTTCAGACTCATCAAGTAACTACTGCATGAAGAGGGTGACACTGCGTGCCAAGTACTAAGCACAGCAACAAGTACTGGGGCCATCTGATCTCCCCATACAAAATACCTTGTTAAACCCTTTGCAGCCTCCCTGTATGTCTAATGGGAAATGCAGAATTTTTCAGGCCTCTATAGAAATGTGCATTGAGTATTCCAACTATAATATATAGGTGTAAGATTTTCTAACTGTTGGCTGTTGAAGCAGAAGAAAAATCAGAAATATTACAATGCAGACAAGAGTCCTTGGATCCTGTTCTTGGGACAGAATGAAGGAACCTTTTCTAGGTTATATGCATTTCTGGCACTCTTGCAGTGGTATTTTCTGTGTTGAATTCATGCAGCCCACAGTCTGCAGCAGGTAAACTGTAGCTTAGCTCTGTTGGTTCAGGTGAGCCCTGTGCCTTATTCTAGCTAAGGAGCTCGTTCATTGTTTGTAAGGTTTGTCCAGCATGAGCAGCAAATGTCCCAGCAGAGGCAAGCAAGATCACCACAGGAATCCAGTTAGTAGTTAGATGAACAGACATCCTTCCAGAGCACTGAACAGTGATAAAATTTTTAAATACAATGCTTTGCTTGATAAAAGTTCTAAGCAGTAAAGAGAACCAAACTCCCTTTCCCTTCCAAAAGCCTGAAAACACTTGATTTATGCCAGTATGTCGGTGTGGCCTTGCACAAGAGAACAAACACACTAAAGAGAAGCACAGTTTGGGCCTGGGATTCTAGACCTGAGCGTACATCAGGGTGCTGTTCTCAGGAACTCCACCTCATTATGTTGCACTGTGAGTAAATTCTACTTTCCCTGACCCACCCATAGATGGTGTTTGCAGTAAAGGGACCACGCACATGTGCTCTGCAACAAAAGCCCTTGGTTCTCTGGAGGATGTTCTTGCCCCTTTCTCTTTTGAAGCTCCCCAAGCAAAAGCTGTTGCCTTGACAACTCTGGGGCGTTCTCTGGCTCCATGGATGCTGGCAGGAGGAAGGCCAATTTCCTTCCACAAAATACAGAACTGCTAAGGAATAAACAATTAGAAGTGTTCTGATTCCTTCAGTAGTGCCAAAAACTACTGATGAAAATGAAGAAACTTACTACAGATACAGGATTTTATAAGCCAGAAGCAGCAGGATTCACACTGACAATTCACAAACACAAGTAGGGAACAGAAGAAATTGCAGTTGCTTGAGATTTCAGCAAAGCTCTGGAAATGGCTGTGGCTAAGGTCAGGCTAAGGCTCTTTTCTTTGGTCACCCTTCTGTGACTGGAAGGCCTCTGGCCTTCCATGGTACTGCCCTTGCTTTACCATTATACTGTTTATAAAGAAAGTGATAAAAACAAAAACCAAGCCAAAATATTAAAAAATTAAAGAAAAATAAAAAGGCTGAATTTGCGGTTTTCACTGCTGTTGCATATAACCTTTCATAATGTTAAGTAGGACTAACTTTCTACATGTCTAATCTTGTGCTGCGTTTCTATTTTTTTACTTCAACTCTGCTTCAAATAAACGTATTTTTGAAGCAAAAATGAAGACAAGAAAACTGATGGTCAGGAAAGGGATCACAGTAGCTGCAGTCCACTAGAAAGTACAGCAGACAGAGGTGCTGTTTGCATGTGACACAAAGAAGACATGCTGCCATGAAGCTCTGTTTTTCTGTGTCCTGTAACTGAGCTGAGGGCTGTTCAGCCACAGAATACTCAGCTGTGTGACCATTCTGTCACATCTCACTGCATCCATGAGGAACATCACATCCACTGGAAGTCACAGCTCATATATAGAATTACACATATGCTGTTGTAATCTTTAAATTCCTCAGTACTTTGAGCACATATAATGGCTTTTGGCTTTTCTCTTTTATCAAACCTTCCCATCCCCTAAGGGTTAGCCAAAGCACAAGTGTCCTGGTTTGGGCAGGTGT
>VYZQ01067373.1:104-29483 GCA_013400655.1 Mystacornis crossleyi | reverse complement strand
GCCGGGCTGGGGGGCGGAGAGCGTGGGCCATGGCGGGGCGGAACCCGGGCACAGAGCTGGGTAAGCGGCGGCGGGGCCGGGGCTCGGCCGTGGGTCCCCGGTGGGCGCTGCGCGACCGCGGCGGGCGGGGGTCCCGGAGCGTGTGGGGCGGTGCCGGCCCCCGGCTCAGCCTCCTCCGCGGGGCTGTGGAAGTGTGTACTTCTGAAAAGCCGAAGTAGGAATAGCCCCCACGGTTCCTGTGGGTGTTCTTACGTATTCCCGTGACGTGTAAGCGGGAGGCCGGCGGGAGGGTTTGGTACTGCAGGGTAAACACGAGTTTCCGTGTCACGTATGGCTGTGGCTCGAGGGGTTCCCAGCAGGGTGAGAGGCTGCAGGGCTCCGCAGCCCTGGTCCTGTCACAAAGCCGGACCTGGTTCTCTCTTGCACGCCGTTCTGGTTCTCATGGTTCTGGTTCTCATCCTTCCTCCCCTCTTTCTCACCGAGAGATCCAAAACACTTCACTGGGCTCTGCTTTGCAAACTTAGGACTCCACCTCTCCTGGTCATTCTCCTTGTTGCTTGCTCTCCGGGGAGCGGTAGGGATTTTCCAGGTCTTTGCAGGTGGTCTCCGGGCCCGAAAGGTGGCTGTGCCTCAGATGAGGCAGAGAGCAGCCAAGAAATGATTTCTCTCCCTTTCCCTGGCTGAAGCTCCTCTTCTGCTCGTTGCTGGGGAAGGGGAAAGTGCTACAGCTTCCTCAGCAAAACCCAGCCGCAGCAGTGGAATGAATTTAAGCAGTGAGCCTTCCTAGAGTCTGCCTCTAAGGTGTGATAATGTGGTCAGTATTAGTAGGTGGACAACGGGGTGGCCTCATGGCAGAGGGGAAGCAAAGGTCCCAGGTAGGTCCCAAAGTTGGCACGAGCAGAGTTCAGGAGGTTGTGCCGCACGTGGTGTCGCCTGCCTGCCATGAGAACAAGCACAGGCACTTTTTACAGAGCCAACATGCAGTTTAAGCGATTAGCTTGTGGATGGACAAGTGAGAGCTGTGTTCTCGTTCACTGAAATTGTGGACACGTTGCAGCTTTCAGAAGTGAGCTAATTGCTCTCTGATGTCCTTGTTCACGGGCTGCTGGTAGGGACAGGTGAGTTTCAGCTGCAGCCATCGGAGGAGCTGAAACAAACATCAATAATGTAGTGACAGGACCTCACTGTCTGTTAAGAAAAAAAGCTAGCAGAAAAGTTTGC
Source organism: Mystacornis crossleyi (assembly GCA_013400655.1). Lineage (NCBI taxonomy): Eukaryota > Metazoa > Chordata > Aves > Passeriformes > Timaliidae > Mystacornis > Mystacornis crossleyi. The sequence goes on along the minus strand of VYZQ01067373.1, from coordinate 28,262 downwards.
AAATGCACTCCAGTGACTTTAAACTAGGGGTGCGTCATGCTTTTTCTTAGTAAATTCAATCTTGAAATTAGTTGATGTGTGGAGAATCCAGAAAATTTAAGGTGAAGTCAGCTCAGTTCTGATACTGATTGCCATCCCTTCTCAGTGATCTTTGTTTAAACCAGTTGAGGTCAAAGTGAGCTGGGTTAGATGCTCAGGACAGGTGTAGGAGGGGAATAGTGTAGTTGTGACCATGTTCAAGTGTCAGCTTCTATCATCTGCCTTACGCTGGCTGCTTTAAAGGCTCAACTGCACCTCCCTGCCATTTGCTCTCCCACTTAATACATATCTGAAATACAGCAGCGTACTTAATACAGCACTTAACATACCATAGTGCTGTACCTCAGCTTGTAGCAGTACTCAAAAAGTACAGGGTAAACCCTCACCTTTATCTTTCGTGGTTGCTAACAGTACTCACTGCTTCTGTGACTTAAGCACTTCAGCTTTTGAAGGTTTTACAAGCCTGTGCCAGCAGCTTTAACACTAATTCGGGTGATTTGCCCTGTTTCCCACACAGCTTTGTGTAGAATTATAGTTTTCTAACAGAGACATCTAGTGGTAAAATATATTTTACTTAAAAATATATTGTTTGAGTCCTTTTATGTGTCTGCTGCTCCTGTGCTTACTACATAATGGCATTGCTGAAGCAGTAGGTTTCTGATGTTGCCATTGGAGAGGATCTGTTTGCTTATCACTGACAAGCCAAACTCTTCACAAATCATGGCACGCAGTGCTTTCCTGAGTGATTTTTTTTTTAAAATAAGTACATTTTTAAAAATTCCTCGATCCTTCCCTCTTTATGTCCTTCCCTCGTACCCATCACTGCGCCTTAGTAGAAGAAGAAGGTGTTTCTTTGGAACAAAGAACAGATGCGTGTTACACAGATGAAAAGACACTGATGTGCACAGTCTGGGGCTCACTAGCCTAATACACTGATACATTTGCCATCCGAGAGTCACGCAAAGAAGCTGGATAAAGAGTTTTACAAGCTTTTCATTCCACAAGGACTGTTTGCAGAGTCTGTTAGCTCGGGTTCACCACGATCCATCCCTGCGTCTCCTGCTACGCTCTCCGGGTCACTGGGTTATAATAGCCCAGATGTTTAAAGTTTTGTCCTGCTTCAGAAAAATATCAGATGCAACTTTTAATCCCAATTCACAACGAAATGTGGAACGTGTCAACGAGGATTGTTTTGGAAGCGTAAGCTAGGAGCAGCCTGCTTTGGTTTAGCTGTGGGGATGCAGACACAGGGGGACACAGGGACCATCCCCTCTGCCCAGCACTCGCTGGAGTGTACGTGGAAGATTGGGTCCAGTTTCCCTTTCCAGCAGGAGAGATTGATAAACTGCCACAGCTTCAGCAGAGGGGGAGCACAGTGGGGCTGGAGCACCTGCCCTGTGAGGAAAGGCTGAAAGGGTTGGGCTGGTTTAGCCCAGGGAAATGATCTTTAGGGGTCCTGAGGCACAGAAGTTCCTACTGGATATAAGGGAAAACTTGGTGCAGAACAGTCAGGTGCTGAGATGGGTTGGGCCCAGAGAGGCTGTGCAATCTCCATCCTTGGGGACTCTCAAAACCCACCTGAACGAAGCTCTCAGCAGCCAGGTCTGACCTCAGAGCTGATGCTGTATTGCACAGGAGGATCAACTGCACAAATGATCTTCAGAGGTCTTCCAACCCAAATTATTCTATGATTGTATGTTTTATCATCTCTGTGTGTCTTATGTATGTCGGAATATATATATACACACACATATGTATGTATTCTGAGTAATTATTGCAGTTGTTTTGCAATGTTCTTAGATTCTAAAAAAAACCCCATTATCTATGTGTTGCTCAGACCCTCTAGTTGAAGGGCCAAAAATACATTCATTATGTTTCAATTGATATTTTTAATTCTAGTTGATATTTCTGATGTGAGAGCTAGCCTGTTGGTAAGTGGCATTTAGATAATGAAGTGTTACATCCCTTTTCAAGACAGCATAATTCCGTTCTAATATATTAATAGCTGTTTTTAGCCTGTGCTGTGGCTCTGGTTCTTCACTGTTCTAACACCTTTTGAATCTGCTGGGTAATTTTAATCATATTTGAAGGACAGGTAGATGTCTTCGAAATGAATAAGGCACTGGGTGGAGTGACCAAATCAGTTCTTTTGTTGGGGGAAAGGCAGGTACAGATCAGCAGTTACACGGATTTTCATTGCAGCTGTTTTATTTTGGCCTTTATGCCCATAACTGAGTCCTGTTTTACTCGTGGCTGTAAGGACCCTATCAGGACAGGTGAGTTATTGGGGTGAGGAGATGTCTCAAGGCAGGGAAGAAGAGAAGGAACGACAGGGGGCTTGGACCTGCAGGAAACCAGGTCCTGACGTTCTGCATCTCACTTTCTGAGGAAAGGCTTGTCAGTGGTTTCCAGAGTGCTCTGGAGGAGGATCCCACGGTCCATTTTGTGTGATCCTTGGACAGCACTCTATGATTTCACTGGTGTCACAAGACAGCAGAGCTGGTTTCTAGTTCAGGGCTCTGGCTTTGCTGTCCTGCTTGGAGTATCTGAATGCGGCTGACTTGGAGACTGAAGTTCTCTCCCACAAAAGAAGGCCCACATGAAAATATGGACCTGCTGGTGCACAATAAGTGTCACTATGGAAAAATAGCTACAGCTCGTCTTGACAAAACTGAATAACCCCCATGGTAAAACAGCTGCAACAAGAGCTGATCCCAAAGCCTTTTCTCTCCCTTCAGCGGCTTTGCTCGGCTCTGCGTGGCCAGCTGGGGTCAGCCTGTGTCCGGCTGAACTCCTCGTTTCTCCACGAAAGGTTCAGGATGCAGTTTCAGTCTCTTCTCCCGAAATAACAGCTTTCATCACTTCCCTTCCCCGTTTTATCATGTGCTCATGGTAAGAGCAGGAGCACACATGCTGTCTCTGGCACACAAAATGAAATAACCAGTGGAAGGGGGGCAGCTTCTTTTGGGAGCAGCGCTGCCTTAAAATGCTTGTGAAACTACTGCCTCAGGCATTCTTGAGCTTTCTGTTTCACCATCTGAAGGGATGCCATCAACACATTTTTTCAAAGCTTCTGTAAAGCTTAGTCTGTTTTATGAGGAATGTGTTAGGAACCTTAGATATTTATGTAATTATCCTAATGAAGTGGTTTTCTTTATTGTTTTCCGAGGAAATGCTCGGTATTTTTGGATTCATGCTCTTCAAAGAGAGGAGATGAATTTCCTGTTAAGAAATTGAATATGATTTTTTCAAATGTCTTCAGAGAAAAAAGTAAACTAGAAGAGTGATTACAGAATATTGGCTAATTAGCTGTAGTGTAACTGCTTTAATTACTTTTATCCCTGAAGCCACATGACTGTGCAGATGACTAGCAGATGACTTATTTAAAAAAAAAAAAAAAAGACGTGTTCACACTGCAAAGTTAATGAGCCTAATTAAATATAGTTTTCCTTAGCCAGAGACTAAATCATAAAGCTTGGGGGAGTGAGGGAGGGGGAGAATCCAAAGGCAGTCAGTTCTATTTCAAAAAATGGTTTTATTCTGATTTTTAATGGAAAAAAAAAAGGGAAAAGCTGGAATTGTGAGTAATTTTTTTGAATAAAGGCACTTAGATCTAAAGATTTGGTGAGACCTCACATGGCAAACTTTGAAAGTCTATTTAGAGACGATTATGCTGAGACATATTTGTTTTCACTTACCCATTGCATTAATTAATGTAGGAATGGGCTTGAATAAAAGGTCTGTGTTCTGTGGAAGTCTCCATCTGCTGCTGCATATTACGAGAACCTTTGTCCTTCCTTGCCGTGCCATTTTTATTGCACCATTTTATTTCCTGTAGTAAGCTGCATCATGTCTCACAATAAGCTGTACAGAAAGGATGGAGTTTGGATTTTTTTTTACTAAATTACTTAATTTTTAAAAAAATTCTCTGCCTGTGCTGTGCACTCTGGTTTGAGTTCCCACACTCAAAAAAATACTTGGAGACCCAAATTCTATGGTCTTTCGGGGAATATTGCATCCCATGCACAAAAATTAGGTATTAGACATTACTGAGTTGCCACGTGCCAGCTACCTTTGTGACTAGCCTTGAGTTACTGAAAACAGAGGGTAAAATGTGTTAGACAGTGAAAAGGGCTTAAACCAGTGGGTTTTGTCATATTTGCAAAGAACGTGCAGTCAGCCATTGCTGATCAGCTGATAATTGGTGACTTTCTCAGGGGACTTTGGGCAAAGCAAAAGTAGTAGCTCATTTCCACTTCCACTCTCCTTCCACGCCTTTTCTCCCATTATGAATTTTCTTTTTTCTTTCTTTTTATTTTTTTTTCCCCTGTCTCCAAATGGCTTTATAGTTGACTGTTTCCTTTAAGTTGATCTAGTGTGCAGGGCTCTGCACCATAAAAAGATTGCTTAGACCAGAATCAGGATGCTCAGGAGTCAACTGGGGTAGATACAATAACAGCTGTATCAGATTGAATCCTCTGCAGACAATGACTAATGAAGAATTAACCTACTCATGGGCGAAATTTATGTAATTTCATTTAAATTTTCATCTCCAACTTGCATTTTCCCTTTCTAACAGACTGGACGCTGTCTTTGTATTCTCCCAAAAAACAGTTTTTATACATCAATTATTAGTTAGTTTTCTTGTCTTCAGAAATTTAGAAAGAATAGGTTAGAGCAGACCAACTGAAAGGATCCTTATTAAAGAGGAAGAAGCTGAGTTCCTCATCTAAACTGCTTCCTTTGGTTTTATCACATTTCCCAAAGGGGCTGAAAGGTCACTGTGCACCCAGTAGGGTTCAAAAGTTATTATAATAAATGGGATTATGATTAAATGGTGCTCCCTCAACACTTGGCACGTAGCAGAAGAGTCATAACACAGGGTTTGTGTGTCCTTCCTCTATTTATTTATTTATTTGCGTTTTCCTCCCACATGGGCTTTGTCAAATATATCCTGTGTGCCTACTGGTAGGCAAAAAAGGAGGAAAGTTCCAGCCACAGTTTCTGTAGCAATAGCTTTTCTCACCTGCTTTCTACAAGTCATGTGAGCTTCTTGCTTTTGGGGCAGGATGGATAAACCTGTGGCTTTGAAAGTGGAAAGAAGTAACGAGGGTTTGTTGTTCGATTGGTTTGCAGCTTTCCAAGCTTCCCCCTTTTCCGTGTTGCCATACAGTGAGTCTGATGCTAAACTCTTAAAGAAATCCATACATTCCTTGGGATCCCTTTGAAATTCCTTCACTGGTTTATTTTTCCTGCTTTTGGCCAACACTTTGAGCTTGTGGGTACCACTCACTAATAGCTTGTACGTGGTGATAGGACGGTGGTGGCACAGTAGCTTAGTATGCTCAGAACAAGATTTTATTCAGCTGTTTCATGTTGTCCTGCATTTCCACTGAGTCATCTTCACCCTAAATTGGTTTCTCTGCAGCTTTTTGTAAGTCTAGGAGAACAAGCTTTAATTTGCATATACTTTGGCTAGTATATTAGTTTTCTGTTTTTTTCGCTACTAAAGCTATCCAGTAGGAAGAAAAAAAATTAAGTATAAGATTTCTGTACAAAATTAGTGATTTTGTCTACCAGCTTTTTTTCTTTTTCTTTAGTTTTAAACTTTTTTTAAATCAATATGCTTGAGGGAAATACAATTTAATAGCATAGTAAAGAAGATTCATAGAGTGACATGCTCTTAATAAATTCAGTCACCCAGAATTATTATCTCCTAATATCTGTCTATGCCCATGTCCATATTCTGACCTTAACTGATGATGATATTTGATGATTGATGGTGGTGATTTGCTGATGATTGGTGGTTAATGATTGTTGATGTTATTTTCAGACCGTTTTCATGGGGTGCTTGTATGATTAGTATTTAGAAGAATTATTTATGTTTTGGGATGTGAGTGATTTTAAAGACATTCCAATTTCTTTTTCCTGTGTACTCTCATGAGCAGTTTGTGTATGTTAATATTAAAAATTACACTCTGGATTTATCATACTAAGCAGAAATTTAAAGATTCAAGAGCCTGAACCCTCAGCTCTCCTTTATGAGTTAGCCTTTGTTAAGCAGTGGTCCGTACTTGGTTCTTCTGGCTCTAGGCAGTTTCATTATTTTATTACATGTTGAGCATCTTCTACTCTTTGGAAATTCTGGAATCTAGAAGTAAGTCATCAAGCAAGGGCAAAAGGCTGTTTTGGAGGTTTTTTGGGGTTTTTTGATGCTAGCTGTATAATAAAGTTCTCAGTCCAGGGCTGGCAACACAGTGTCTGTCTCTCATCAGCACTCAGTTAATTCACTTGTAATGGCACACAAAACACGCTGCGTGAAATACCCAGGTCACAGATCATCCCCTAAGAGAAGTTAAGGCTATTTTGGACTGGTGGTAAGTACACAAGCCCTTAGAAGGACGTGACAGCACAGCATGCTCTTTAGAGGTTCCAAACTTTCTACAGCTTTCTTCTGAAGTAGCACATCATATATTAAAACACAGAAATACTTGAGAGAGACTTTTTTTTGTTGTTGTTTCTCCCCCCAGAACTTGGCTGGATCTCAAAAGTGTATGTGAATCGACCTGCAGTGGTGAGGCATGCAGAACAAATTAAAAAATGGAAAACTGTGAAGGGTAATTGGCAAGTAAGTGCTCTTCTTACGCATTCTGTTCCTGTATTTTTAAAGCAGTCACTCTCCCTCTCCGGGCTGTAATATTGAATTTTTTTCAAGATACATGTAAACTTAAAAGATGTGCTTGTCCATGTCTTATTTTAGTAATTTGTATTTGATGATGATGGGATGGAATAAGGTGACGCGTTTATCCAAACAAGTTAAAAACCTTATAACTCATGACTGGCAAAACCGCAAATGGATTTAAGTCATCTTTATTCATGAGTGGATTAAATTGTATATTACTATCCCTCCACATTTATTCTGTTTCCCAGACAGACTTCTATGCGAGCCGCCTTCTTATTTTTTAATTTTAAAGCTGTAAGATACGATCATGGTCCCTGTCAAGTTTGACCTACCTGGATGATTTTTCCTTGCTTAAACATTCTCAACGTGTGTGATTCCATTGCTTAACTAGTTTTTGCTTAAAGTTCAAAAATCCTGACTGGCTGTGGCGTTTGGTGGAGGGAAGGAGCCCACTAATGTTAGGAGGGCTGACTTTTCAGCTGCTGAGACAAGGCGAATGGTTAGTTATTGTCCATCTTACTTAAAAAGACAAACTGAAAGACAAACTGTTTCTCCATTCACCAAGCAGCTGTTCTGCAAACAATGCTTGGGGTGCCTCCCTTCTGCACACTGAACAAGTTGTTTAGGTGCAGCAGTAGCTGAAAACCTGGAAGTAGGAGGAAGGAGATGATGAAGGATCGCTCTTAAGAGTGGAAAGGAACAGAACAAAGAAAGAATCATTTAATTATAATTCATTCTTTAAAAAGTTGTTCAAAATGGTTGACATCATGCAGCCATTCTGGAGTGGCTGAAGCTGCACTCACAATGAGCACAGGCCTTGGGATTACAGTTTGAGGATAATTTGATGTAGGTGTAAGATCCTACTGGAAGGCGATAGAAAAAAGTTTCCTGCCTGTTCTTCCTTCCTGAGAATTTGTGCGTTGTGTGTTACGATTAAATTTAAAAAATGGAGATAAAACGGAGGAAATTTAGACACCAGCTCAGCATTTTTTTAGAGTTTCTTATGCATAAAAAGTTACTTGATATCAAGTTTATCAGTCCAGTGGCTCAGAGTTGGGAAACAGCATCAGCGAGAAGGTCCAGATGGTGTTCCATAACCTTGGCTATCCTCAGACACTGCAGGTAATGTAAAAACTAAGACTTCTTTTGACTGAGGTTACCATATAAATAAAGGGCTTTGTTTACAGAGAATCATTGGGAAGAAAGGGATTTTGTGTCACTCCCACAACACAGCTGGAGGACAGATGTTTATTCCTAACACTTCTCCCCTCTCCTGTGTAGAAACACCGGTGCTGGAGCAAGGTTTTACTTTGAAGGATGTCTGAAGCATCTCTCCTGTGTTTGAACACTGTCACTGCAGGGCAGTCGTGTGCTGTTTACTTAACAGAGATGATGTTGAACCTGTGCGTGTTCGAATGTAAGGAGCATCACAGATTCAAGTTCTGCAGCCTGTTTCCCAAAATACACATTAGAAAAACCTTTTCTAAAAGCCTGAATTTTACACCAGTTCCTGAAATCCCCCTGACTGCATCTGTCTTGATGACTTTATGATTCTTGTCATAAGAGGGGAGACCAAAATTCCATCGAACAGAGGATTAAAAAAATCCAAGTAAAAGTAACATAAAACCATTTCGAGGGAAAAAAACCTCTCTAAGTATTATAGGATGAAAGGAGAAACCAGAAACAATCAGTCAGGCTTAGACTGACAGAGGCCAGTGGTGGTTCATTACCCCATTCAGTCACCCCCAAACAGGTTTTCCTTGTAACATTTTCTGCAGGTTCAGAAAGGAGACTCCCCTCAGTGAAGTGTGAAAGCTTTGTAGGCTGGCCAGCTGTGGAAGATGTGCAGAGTTAATACCTCTACGTGGAAGTGAGCTCTGCTGCCTGTGCTGACAAACCATGTTAGAGAGGGGCTTTATGGACTCAGCTGGACTCTGCCATTGCAAACTCTCCCCCTGTACAAGTGCCCTGTAAGAGAAGTCAGCTTTGAGTGAAGCCTTCACTGTAAATGAGCGTTTTCTGGAAGACCTTCAACAAATATTTCAAAAGAATGTCTTAAGCTCAATTTTTTTTCAGCAAAAAAAGCTCATAAAACTTTTATTTATGTTTCTGTTCCATTCTTTGATGAATAAGTTTTTTAAAATTCTGTAGCGTTTCCATCTAAAGAGTGCTTTAATCTTGTCACTTACCTCTTGCTTTTGGGGGTTTTTTTTTGCACCAAAATTACAGATGTTTTTTTATTCCTGATTCACACAAAAGAAAGTGGATCCTTTCTGTGTCGTTAGATACTGCTGAAGACATGAACAAATATCTGCCAACCCTCTCTATCCTAAACCATTATTTGGTTATCCTCCGTGTTACGTCCTATACATTTCCTCATTGTCAGAGTGAGAGCCAGGCTTCTGATTCCCGCATCTTTTAAGGCACTTTGCCTTTGGAAGTGTAAACAGAAATGCTCCATTCCTTGCTTTGTTCCCTCTGCAGGCGGCTTGGCTGCTGAAAGCTGTCACCTGCATAGACCTCACCACTCTCTCAGGCGATGATACTCCTTCAAATGTTCAAAGGCTGTGCTTTAAAGCAAAGCACCCTATCAGAGAGGATCTGCTCAAAGCCTTGGACATGCACGATAAAGGTATGGTAGCTTTTGGTGTGTGTATTTTGTAGAGAAAATGTCTGCATTTCCTCATTATTTCCTCGCTTTTCGGAGAGGGCGTTGGTCCGCTGATGAAAGGCGTATGGAGCAAAGGGGAATCAGGCCTCTGATTCAAGCCATATACGTAAAATATCAAAGATCTGTCTTGTTTCAAAACTTGGATTTATGGACTCTTCCGACAGCTGAAGCATAAAATATGAGGTCAGTTATCTGAGCGTTTGAGAGAAGAGCACTTTAGCTAAAAAATGCAGTAGGGCTGCAGTAACATAAAGACTGCTCAGTTGCTGCTGGGCTCAGTCTGGCTTCACAAGTAAGAACTGAGCTTGGCAGTGCAGTTTTTCTTGCAGCAATTCGCTGATCAAGCACGTCTTAACTGTATGTGTTGGCATTAAACTGTGAGTCTGTCGATAAAAATCTGGGAGTTTTAACTCCTGCTAATGCAGACTTGCTCCCATGGTCAGGTGAAGGAATATGAGGGAGGGAACAGTACGAGAATGACCTGAACCGTTTGAGCAGTGCAACAGTGTACTGGTTTTGAAAGTAAAACCAGTGAGAGGCTCCAGGTCAGAAAGACAATTTAATAAAGAAAAAAAAAATAAATACAACAGTACAAAAGAAACTACTGACAGAATCAGAATACAATCTGACACCCTGTTAGTTACGGTGGTGGTAGCAGTCCAGATGAAGTGGTCTTGTTGAAAGCAGTGATCCTGCAGAAAAGTCTAGTAGCTCTTGNAGGGAACATTGCTAAAAATATGGTAATAGAATACCAGGTAACCCAGGACAGTGGGTAAGGGCTGCTTGTGCCCCTCCAAACCCCAGGTTATATCCAGGTGGGAATGCTTGGCTCCTCCCCCCTGGGCGGAGCATCTCACAATGGGCTGGTGTTATTCTATGAGTCATGTGGTCGGTCCTTGATTGCCCATTAAACAGAGAGAGCTGCCGGAGGGAGTAATCTGTGAATCATGCAGCACAGCCTTGATGGGCCATTAACAGGAGATAGCCCAGGATCAGTTATCTCTGAGTCATGCGGCATAGCCTTGGTGGGCCATTAACAGGAGATAGCCCGGAGGGAGGAGGCAAGGAAAACACTGCCCCACCTGGGGGTTCAACAGCCCCTGAAGATGGTAATAGAATACACACTTTTGGGCACATCTTACATTGCAGCCTAGGACAAACAGACACCCCTGGTGTGGTGCTTAAGGTCCTTGTGAGAGCGCAGGAGTGGGAGGTGGGGACAGTGCACACGTGCTCGTGGTATGGATTGCACTGGAGAAGGTGGAAGTCTCTGTATGAAAAAGGGAACTGTGGCTTTTGCAGGGATCACTGTTGGAGCAGTTTGTGTGTATCCTGCAAGAGTCTCCGATGCTGTGAACACCCTAAAGGCTGCTGGCTGTAACATACCAGTAGCTTCAGGTAAGCTTTAATCAAAAATATCCCATTAAATAATTTGATGCTATAAAACACGTAAAAAAGAATCCAGAAGTTAGGACTTGTTATTGTGTCAGGGAGTAAGGTGCAAAGGTAACAGGTAGAAGGAAGGGAATGGAAGGAGGATTTTCTTCTGGTATAATCTTTCATTGTCTTTCAACTTCAAGCTTATCAGGAATGCCAAGTCTGTTTTGCTGGAAGCTCTTCAGGAGGTCTTTAAAATATATCAGTGTTTTTCTCAGTTGGACAGAAGAAATTGAGATGGAGTGCTGGACAAGTACCAGTATACACCAAGTAGATGATGATGATAATGATGATGATGATAGGACTTCTTTTTCCCTATCATGTTCAGCTTTTAAGTGTAATCCTGTGTCAAGGTTTAGCCCAAGCCAGCAACTATGTGCCACACAGCCACTGGCCCATACCCCCATTTCCAGGATGGCGGGGGAAAGAGAATTGGAAGAGTAAAAGTGAGAAAATTTGTGGTTTCAGATAAGAGCTGCTTTTTTGTGCGCTCCCAGCCCACTCACCAAGAACAGGCCTTGACTCTGTGCTGGCACTGCTCTGCAGTTACCAGAACATCCCTGTAGAACCAACGCTGTTTCCTGCACAAATCCAAAACACAGCCCCACACCAGCTACTATGAGGATGGCTCTGTCCCAGCCCAAACCAGCACATCCTGCAGGCTGATTTCAGGGAAGCTGTGTGCAGAGCCAGGGGTTGTTGCCTGCTGAGCAGCCCTCGCGTTCAGCACTTCCACATCCAAATCCAACAGTGCCAGCTCTTCTCCAGTCACCACGAGAGACATGTCCTGAATGTACAGTAAGGAAGAAGTGGAATCAAAGAATTACTCAGGTGGGAAGGGAGCGCTGGATGTCGTCTGGTCCAACCCCCTGCTCAAAGCAGGGGCAGACTTTGAAGTTAGATCAGGTGTTCAGTGCTAAGATAGATGTGAGGTTTTTTGTTCGTTTCATTGTTGTGCAGGGGAAAAAATACATACTAAATGCATTTATATGTCAGAGAGAAAGACAGTCTCTGACAAAGCCATTATTTTTTCCATTTCTAAAGTTGCCTTTGGGTTTTGTACTCAAACATCATAAATGTAATCTTAAATAGAACTCATTGAAAGCAATTTTTGCTATACTGTGATTTGACCGTTAAACAATATTATTATGATTTAACTCGAGATACTACTTAAAAGAATTGGAGAAAATTAAAAATGTATGTATTGCTCCATGTCTGAATTCACTCCTTGTTTGCTCAGTTCTTCTGGAAGCAGTAGATACTGTGCTTTTATGTAGGCTGTTCTGGAAAATATCAAGGCACTTGAAAGATCTTTCCACAAGATGCACTTACCTTGCTGGACATTGGTTTTTGAGGGCAGAGCTAATGCTCTACCTCAGATGAAGAGAGGGTCGGATGAGGTGCCTTTAGATTTTTTGAATCATGGCAGAACTTAAAAAAACCCAATAATGTTCAAACTTTTTGGTGTATTAGAGGTATTTTCAATTTTATGGTCAATTTATNNAATTTTATGGTCAATTTATAAACCTTTAGCACATTTATAAAACATTTCTTCCTTCTACCTGCGCCCTTTTCATTCTAGTGGCTGCTGGGTTTCCATCTGGACAAACTCCTCTAGAGACCAAACTGGCTGAAATAAGGCTGGCAGTGGAATATGGTGCCCGAGAGATTGACATTGTCATCAGTAGGAGTCTGGTGCTGACTGGCCAGTGGGAAGGTAAGTAAACCTTTCTACATGCACATGCAGGGTCTGTCTGTCTCTTCCCCACACCTCTCCATCAGTCCTTGAAGAACTTGGTTCCTCCCCTCAGAGTAACAGATTATCTGGGGCTCTGAGCTAAATAAAAACTATTTAATCAATTTATGACAAAGGGTTACGTTTTCTGAGAGGAATGCTGTTGGAAGTTGTGTCAGGCTGGGCAAGCGGAATGATTTCGTGGTTTGAAAATTCAGGTCTATTCCCTCTGTGCCTTTAGAGGATTGTGTGTACAGCATTTAAAAAGAAAAAAAAGGGCAAGTAAAAGCCTAATTATTTGAACAGTTTTGTTAGAAAGCCCAAGGGCTGCTGATGTAGATGATACCTTGTTAAATATACATGTTTCAATTCTTGATGAAACACGTATTTTAGTTGTTTTCTTTCTCCTGAAAACTGAGGGTACAAATTGACTGTTCGTATTATTATTGATGTTCTGGCGTCTGTAGACTACTACTAATTAGTAAGAACAATAATGCTGAAGATGGTTTTTGCTCTAATTGCCTCCTTAATGTACTGTGAATGGTTTGCCTTAAGTGCTGACAGTGCTCCTATAACTAATCTCCGTGTGAAGGTAGACACATCATGGTCTCAGAATGAATTTTCCATTTAGCTGTGTAATGCAGTGCCATAATATCCCATTTGCTTGGAAGGCTTTATAATGGACCCCTGGCACTTGACTTTATTTAAGGAAATAACAGTCATCGTGGTAATAGATCATGTTTTCTGATTTTGGTCTTTCAATTAACAGTGAGAATTGAACCAAAAACCCCACATGTTTCTGCTTCTGTGTCTTCAGGACTGGTTTCCTGGCTGTAATTATCTCGGCCTCTTTTGTAGCATTTGCAACCTCCATACTTTTGGTCTTAGTTGTGTTGCTCTTAGTTATATTGCTCGAAGGAGAACTCAGAGGAGAAGTAGAGGGCTTGGATTCAGAAAGAGGGTTTGTACCACGACTGAGATGAACTGGACATACACTGTTAGCTTTGTCTGCCCGGGAGATGAATCACTTTTTGTGGTCACAGATTACAAGGGAGGAGTACACAGACACAGCAGTGATGGATGTGGTATAAAGCTGTCAGTTTACTAAATAAGTAAATTAGGGATGGCTTTTAATTTGGTATGCATATTCTTTTATCCAGAGCTGAAGTCATGACAGGGTTGAAAGCCATCCTTATTTTGGCATGGCTTACATATTTTTTTTTCACCGATGGCAGAATTCAAATTATTTCCAAATGATTTCTCTTAAGTTTATTCATGAACGTGAATCTGTTGGTGACACACGTTTACATGATCTTGAAAAAAAAGCTACTTCAGGAACGGAATTTACTTGCCATAGAGATAGTGATGCCACAAGGTGAAAAATTACAATATTTAACTTTCCTATTAAAAAAAAAAGTACTTCATTAGGTGAATGATACAAGGTATCATCTACACCAGCAGCCCCTTGAGCTTTCTAACAAAACTGTTCAAATAATTAGGCTTTTACTTGCTGTTTTTTTTTAATGCTGTACACAAAATCCACTAAAGGCACCGAGGGAATAGACCTGAATATTTTGGTGAAAATCTAGTGTTCTGTCTTCCTCTTTAGATATAGATATGTTACCTTTGTGATTAGGGATAATACAGAATAATCTATAAAGTATTTTTAAGGAATCTAGAAGAAGGGATGAGGAAGTATTTTTTTAAGGCTAAATCCCTATATTACATAAAATTAAGAAGTCTAGTGCAGTACCTAGTGCGTGTGTTCAAGATGCTTCATCAACTAAAGCTGCTTTGCAGTTGTATTATAACTTATGCTATAGTAGTAGTAGTAATAATAGTAATAATATACTTCTATGGGTATTTTCTTATGCTGACGGTCTTCACAACTTCAGAAGTTATTGAAAAAAAACCCTGTGTGGTAGAGTGCTTTATCTTACTGTTCATTTTTAGCTTCTCTTCTAGCCTGTGCCATAGTTGGGGTCACCGTAATAGAGTAGTGTTGCTTTGTGATTTGCCTCAAAGGCTTGTTTGGTTATTAAATATTTTCGTGTATGTCAAGTTATTTTAAAGCAGTTTTTGAATGTTGCTGGAGCTCTCCATGACACTCAGAATGTATTTTCCAGATCTTTGCGAAGTGCTTGTTAAGACCTTTCAAATAATGCTGAATATGAAAGCAGCTTTATTGGACAGCTAAATTACATCAGAAAATAACATTAAATGAGATGTAAGTTTATGAATTTACATACCTTTTGTAACCTTTTAGCTTTTAAAGCAATACTACTTTAAAGTAGTTTACTCAGCTATTGTCTTGTATTACTTGACAAAGTACGGGTTAAGCTTAAAATTATCAATTTGCATACTTCCTTTAGACACAGAATGTGAAGTCTTTGTGTAAGGAGTGATCAAGTTGACCAACAAATTGTTGAAAGAAACTGGATCTATTTATTATTCTTTTTTTTTCTCCCCCGTTATCAGTATTTGCTCTACCTCCTGAAGTTGTGAGGGGTGCAGTAATGTTGGTGCTAATTTCACAGCTTTTAGCGAACGCCTGGCCGTGCTACACTGTCAGTGGCTTCAGGAGCATTGTTAATCCATCATTTGCTCTATGGCAGTTGAATTTTCTTGTAAGAAAATGGAAAAAAAAAAGAGTTATGCTCTAAGAAATTTTAGCGTGGCTGCACCCATGATATACATTAGCTATAACCTCATTATGAAAACTGCTTTTCACTTCTGCTAATTTTTCAGATGTGAGTTTTGAGGCTTTGGTCAGAGATTGGGACCCTATTTTGTGCTACATTCTTCATAAACAGTGCAGGCAAAATACACTGCCCGCTGCAGAGGCTTGGAGGAGACTCCACATGTTGTTCAGGAGTGCTGGAGTTGGATTTACCATTCCTAGGCGTGCAGACTGCCTTGGGATCTCAAAGCCTAGCTCCACGATTTCTGTCTCGTGTTGTCAGCAGCACCTCAGGCTCCTGAAGCCGGGCTCTGTTTCCAGCTCCGTGCGAGTCGCTGGAGCCTGGAGTTGCACATATGTGGCTGAGAGCAGAACTGAGGGAGCTGTGCTGTGCTGATAGCCCCACGCTTGTCATTTTGTTAACAAACCTGCCATTAACATGCCAGACAGAAGGGGCTCCAGCTCATTTTCCAGTTTCCCATCACAATTGCTTTGATCTTCTGGGCTAACAGAAATTGAAACAGCTCCTCGTCTCAATTCCTACCCCTAACATCAGTCATTGTGACTAGATAAAAACACCAAATAAATTGATTAAAAAAAAAAAAAGTGGGTTTATCACCACATTTTTGGAGAAGAGCTATTTCCTAAAGGTAAAGCAGTGGGGCTTTTTTTACCCTTAATATTTTCATTTCCTTTGTAGGAGATCTGGATTATCCCCTTTATTTTGTGATTTTTAGGGCTAATGTATTACACCAAAGTAACGGACCATCTAGACAATCTAGTGCAGATTATAGCCAGAAATTGTCACAGATGTTTGCTTGGGAAATGTATAGGGGAAGAAACATTTTCTTTGATGTATTTAATAGCTGCTAAAATTCAATATAATGTCCTAAATATTTACAGTGTCAGGAAAGCTACAAAAAAGCGTCCAACTCTTGCGTTTCATAACAGTGAAATTAAAACCGCAGCTATGAAAGCATTTTTTTTCCCTACAAAATCTGATTTTTTCTGACTTCTATAAATGCATCCAGTAAAAGCAGATCTAAAGTTCATTAAAGCTGTCAGGTGGTGCAAAGTAGAAGAGTTTTTATATCACATTCATTTTAACAGCTAAGTCAGTAGAGCTATTGCAGACTATATTAGTGAGCATCTGGCTCCAGGTATATTCTATAGAGGTTGGCTTGCTTTGGGGGTTTTTGGTGGGTTTATTGGTTTGGGTTTTCTTGTGTTTTTTGGGTTTTTTGGGTTTTTTTCCCTGGCTTAAGATTTAGACTACTTTTGGAATGGGTAATATTGGTGCTTTGTTTGAGGTGCTGCAACATACTGGCCATTTGCTTTGAGAGCTTTTGCTTTTTTTTGCCCCCCTTTGTTTTTAGGAGTCAAAAAGACAGTATCTTGCAACCTCTTCATGTTGTTCTTAGCTCACAGTTGAAAATATGCCTGCAGGGTTTCCTGTGACAGAGTTTTTTGACCAACATCTTTGTGCCACTGCTGCTAACCAGAGAAGCTGTGTCTGCTGTGCCAGTTGCTGGTGTTCTGCACGGGTCACAGATATTCCTGGATTTGTAGCATCCACCTTTGATCCTGTTGTTGTTCAGCTTGCTGGAACTGAGTCGTTAAGCGCTGGACTTTTTGTCAGCACAGACTGTCCCACAGGAAGCCCAGGACTCCTTGAAAGACTTGAATACATTTTCAACTGTGATTAACTCCACCCTGTCTTTAGACATTTGCCCAAGAGTTTCAGGATAGTCCTATTATTTATGCCTTGATTTAAATCTGACTGAGTCCTGAAACGTCTCTTCTTATTTTTCAAAGGAGTCAGAGTTTTTACACTTGTTCTGTATCAAAGCAGTTCCAGCTTGCACTGGGACTGGGATGCTTTGCTCAGTTTGCTCTGTCCCAGATGTGGTTGCATTTCTAGCTGTACTTTCACTGCGGGGTTGAAAATGCCCTGTGAATGTCAGCTATTGTCTGCAGTAATTGGTCTCTGAATTAAGAACAGCGTTTCTCACCTACACACCTGCCCCATTAAAGTGTGCCCACTTCTCCTCCACCGCAGCTAACCTGATAGACACGGAAGATTGAGGATCCTGGATGATTTGAGGATCCGGAGTCGTTGCTGTCCGTGGGATGATGTGTGCTGGCAGGCAGTGAGCCTGTTCAAACCAGCATGACGCTAATTGCATGTAAAAGTAGCTTCCAACTACAGGGAGGGTGCTGGAGCTGCAGAGCCAGGGAACAACAGCTGTGAGGATGTAATTTCTTTTCGTGGAATCCAACCTAAATGTACATTTTGTTGGTTTTATTTTGACGCTTTTGGTGGCGTATCTCAAAGGTAGGGAAAACTTTTTCCTCTTGTTACCGAAACTGGAAGAACAAGAAAGCTGCTTTCTCTGGGTTTTCAAAAGCTTCAGGAAAGAGTCGCTCCACAAAAAGAGATTTCGTTTGGATCTAACATGAGCAGGGTTATTAAATGCACAAAAAAATAGCACAGGTCCTTTGTGTTTCCTTTTTGAGCCTCGATTTGATGTAGGTTTCTGGAGCATCATCAATTGATCAATAAAACATGTTAGACCGCATGCTAGTACTGATTAATTCACACCTTTGGTACACAGTAAGAAGCAAGGTGAAGCCTGGTGCCTATAAAGGGACTTGCTAAGTGCATTAGCCAGTTGTCTGCTAATGTGTGCAGCATGTCTCAGAGGGCCACCCCAGCAATTCCAGCCCTGGACACCCTGGTGTGCCGATGGCATCAGTCGGATGTGGGCCCTACCACAGCTGGCAAACCCTGCTCGACGCTTCCAGGCCTCACTTAAGGGCCGAGGGGGAAAAGAAGTCTCATATTGCTGAAAAAATATGAGTCTTTCTAGCTTGGACTGTTTTAGCAGGACTTATTTAAAGCTGTATTTTAGCCTGCTGTCAAAGAACTTTTTGATTATGTGTTTGAAGACTGAGTACAGTTTGTGTCCAGTACTTGAGTTCTGTGTCCAGTCCTGGGCCCCTCAGCTCAGGAAGGACGTGGAGACGCCTGAACGCGTCCAAAGAAGGGCGACAAGGCTGGTGAGGGTCTTGGAACCACAAGCCCTGTGAGGAACAACTGAGGGAGCTGGGGTTGTTCAGCCTGGAGAAAAGGAGACTCAGAGGTGACCCCATCACTCTCTACAGCTCCCTGAAAGGTGGCTGTAGCCAGGGCGGGCTTGGTCTCCTTTTCTGGGCAACAACTGACAGAAAGAGAGGACACAGTCTCAAGCTGTGCCAAGGGAAATTTAGGCTGGATGTCAGGAAGAAGTTTTTTACTAAAAGAGTGATGAAGCTCTGAAATCGTCGCTCCGGGGAGGTGGTGGAGTCACCATCCCTGGACGTGTTTAAAAGGAGATTGGACGTGGCACTCGGTGCCGAGGTTTAGTTGAGGTGGTGTTAGGGCATGGGTTGGACTCGGTGATCACGGAGGTCTTTTCCAACCTTGTGAGTCTGTGATTCTGTGAAAAGGACCCTCTTGCAAAGCATCCTGTTTGTTTAGTTTGCATCTCAGGTTTTTTAAATTCACAATCCAGAAATGGTGACTGTACACTGTAAGAGCTGCTTTTCTCCCCACACTGGAGCAGTCTTAAACATCCCCAAGGGGCCAACTTCTGAAAGCAATGCTTTATTAATTTCTAGCTCTTTCAGTCTCCCTATGTTTAAACTTTTGTGGGAGCTCTGCTGAATTTTACCAGGAAGGGTTGGAGGGTTTCTCTGACCAGATGCAGAGGGAAACATAACTATCTCTGAGTACTGATTCAATGTACGACCATATTTACTGCTGGAAAAGCTGTTTTAGAGTCAGTCTTTACTACCATAGCATTTTTTTACTCCTGATGTATTCAGGGGTATTTGGTACACTGCTCGCACTTGCAGTTTTGAGAGAACAGACATTAATAGCTATTAGGTAAAGTCTGAAACGGCACGGCATTGTTAATTACCTCCAGTCATGTAATTTATTGAACTTACAAAACTTAAGTTCTTGAGTGCTACGACTAATTATAAGATTGGAAATTAATCCAGAAGTGGAAATTACAGCCATACTTGAAAATATCTCTCAGGCAGCTTTGATCATTTCCACATGCTTTTATCCCCAGGTCTCTACGAGGAGATCCGTCTGTGCCGTGCGGCCTGTGGAGAAGCTCACATGAAAACAATCTTGGCAACGGGTGAACTGGGGTCCCTTGCTAATGTCTACAAAGCCAGTATGATAGCTATGATGGCAGGTAAATACACTTGGTTTTCCTTTTAAGCTAAGAATGCCTTTGCTATATTATTTATGAGCCCTAAAAAATTCTAGTTGTGGAAGTCTGGTTTTGTTGATAGTAGAAAAAACTTGCGTAGCGATTACTGAAGTTGCGGGTAGAGTAATGAAGTGTCACTTGTTTTGTATAATAACCTGCAGAAACTGCATGAAGTGTTAAATAACAAACTGTTGAATGGCAAAGATTGCAGGAAGAAGTAAAATTCGTTGTCAAACATCTGATCTGAATATTTAATAAAGACGTTTGGGACAGATGCACTTGTGGTGACCTGCAGATCGGATGTAGGTCGATGGCTCGCAAGCTTGTTTTAAACACAAGGGGCACTTCCCTGTGAAGATGAATGCTAAAAGCTCTCATTTTTGGTTTGTGATCACTTCTAACCACCTCTGAGGGGGCAGCTCAGGAAACCAACCTTCCAGTGAGCAGGACGGAGTTTCCTGGGGCTTGGTATGCTTTGTAGGTGTTACTTTTTTTGCATAGCTTAGCACCCGTTCGAGCCCAGATTTTCAGCAGTATATTCTCTCTCTGCAGCTTTGGCTCTGTGCTGGTACAATTTTTCCTAGTTTAACCAGGATTTTAGTTCCGTGTTTTAGTGCTATGTTGCAGAACTGGGAATTGGCTTCCAGGCACTTGCTTTTCCCACTGTGCTTGAAAGAGGGCTCCTCAAGTTTATTTCTAGAAGTGTAAAGACATACTAAGAACCACTTGGGTTAGTCTGTCTGCTAAAATTTCGCTCATTTTTTGTGTTGAATTTTTTTTTTCCTACTTTTTTTTTCTTCAGACTTGAAATTCTTACTTTGAAGTGAGAAAAAACATAATCAAGTGTCTTGTCAGTATTTAAATAAATATTCAGCTTGCTGCTGACCTCACTGTCACTGTACACAATTCTGTGCTTATCTGATTCAAGCGGAATGGTGAGCATTTCAGGCTCTAACAAGCCCACCTACAATGTCAATTAGTATCATCAGACACAGAGGATCAGTATTATGTCACTAAATATTGCTTTTAATTAGAAGAGGTGTAAGAAATACACGTTTCCTGTTATTTAAACTGATGCAGTAATCATTATGATCACTTCTTGTACCACTGAGTAGTGAAAAATTCAGCTTGTAAAGCATTTTACCATTTTCAGTATTTTGCTGGTGTAGTTTTTTTGAAATACAGCAGATGGCTCTATTGTTAATGATATTCCTTGCCTAGTTACTCATTTTACAAGATACTTATCCATCTGAATATATCCAGTAATTTCCTTATTTCAGTCCTTTGCTTTTTCTTTGTGGGTAGGCATAAAAATAAGAATTTATATGTGCTCTACATTCATGCATTGAGGGCCAGGTTTTCAGACCCCGACTTGTCAGAACTGCTGAGAGCCTCGAATTCCAGTTGAATTTTTTTTTTTATTTGTATCATTTTGGGGAGCAAGTCAATCCATAGTATAGTGGGTTCAACTGCAAAACTGGCTTTAGCAGTTTTTGCTGCCTCTGACCAGTTGCTCCTGTCTTTTACAGCAAAATACAGCCCCTTCAGCTGTGCTGTTAAAGTGCTTCTCGTGCTTCCTTGTAAGCTGAGTTTTCAAAGAATTAACAGGTGAAAATTACTCCAAAAAGGAGGGTTAACTAGTTTGCTGTGTGGTTTTTGATTGGTTGGCAATGTTTTAGGTTTTGTTGTTTTTTTTTTTAATGGTCCCAACCTCAATAATCTGGTTCACAAACCTTGCTTTGCATGCAGTTGTGTTGGTGCAACTGAGGATGTGGTGAGCAGTCCTTAAACTGCTCCACGATGTCAGCCTGTCACGGGGAGCACGGAATCCTGGGGTTACAGATGTTTGCATTGCCTTGCTGAGCATGCACACGTTCACCAAGGGCCTGGAGCACAAACCCCCCAGACGTGCTGCGGCTAGTATATTATGTATAATTTGACTCAAACTCTGTTTGAGTTGGTGGCTCCTGGCTCCCGTTGTCTCTGAAATAATTCCCCGTGGCTGATTTTTCTTCCTTCTCTAGTACAGTCCATAAGGACAGCAACATCAGAATGGGAGGAGGCACACAGTTATCCTAAATTCTTTTAACCACGCCTTTTGCCGACTTGACTGACATGCCATAAATTCTTCTGGAATGTTTAAGAAGGTATTTCTGAGTGAAAGAGGCTGACATCCCTCAAAGGACAGTGACTCACCTGGCAAGAATAATCTCTGCAGTGCTGAGGAGGACAGGATGGGCTGGGAGCATTGCACAGCAGTGGCTCTGTCCCACTGCCAGAGGAGCACACTGTTTTTGGAAAGCTGACCGAGACAAACGCCTAGCACTGAATCAGGGAATTTTGGGTCGTTGGTTTAGAGCACCCACTGCCATTTCTTGTGCAAGTCCTGGTGGTGGTTTGAGTGCTTGAACTTCTCAAGAAAACTGACTGTATTTTTGACTCTGCTTTGGGACAGAGAGTAAATTAATTAGTGGTGTTCAGTGTCTGGTGTATCCTTGTGGGAGTCACGTCCATTTCTACAGGAGACACTCAGGTCTGTGTCTAGTCTCTTGGAATAAACAGTCCTAAGGAACACAGATGGGTGCCTTACTCCCCCATGCTAGTTGTAACTATTACGGATTTCTTCATCATGGTGTCTTTAAAGAGTTCTTGTATATAGTGTGAAAGGTGAGGCATTTTTTAACTACTGCTTCTTTACAAAAACATTAGTAACAGCCAAGGAAGGCAGACCAGGAAGGGAAAAATGAACTTGCAGTAGGGAAAGATGAACTTGCAGTGGGAAAAGAATACTTCAGTAAAGCTGTTGAGGACTTAATTGCATATTTCGCTCATATGTAAGATTTTTAATCTGGAAAACCATATTTCCTAATTACAAAGTCTTTATTATTCTTTGTAACAATCCATAATCATTAAGATAATGCAGACTAGGAAAGAGGTGGAGGAAGTGATCAAGTAAAAGTACTTTAGAAGTGAAAACTTGATCTGTGTCATTTTGACTGTGAAAACTGCTCCTTTTATGCCACACTTTGGGAAGCTAAGGGAGCACAGTGACACGTTAAAGATATTTGTTTTCATTATACATATCTAAACAAGTACCTGTGTAAAGAACACGAAGAAGTGATGTGTGTTCTTCTGCAGCTCTACTAATGTATGGGTTTTAAACAACTTTTTCATAGGTCATTAAACAATTAGTCAAATAAATTGTATGTTGAGATATTGACTAATGTAAACACTGAATTTAGAAAGGGAGTGAGTTAGTGCTAAAACAAACCAACTTCTTAAATCTCTAGCACAAAAAGTCTGCAATAAGTGTAGCAGAAAATGGTGGAAGCAATAAGGTCTCTGATGACGATAGTCCATCAGGGGAAAATTAAAACGCATTAAATACGTGAGCAGAAATGGTTTTAGATCCTTTGATGCTGTTCATTCTGAAGTGAATGGAAATAACATAGCCAAACAGTGAGGAAAAGCTTTGTGTAGCAGCTCACGGGAGAGAGAGATGGTTTGGAACATCGCAAAATAATGCCTGGCTACACAAAACTTTCACCTCAGCTCTAAATAAGATTTTTATACTGGGGTTGATGTTAGGGAAGACAAACGCTAAGATGCCAGTAGCTGTTGTTGTTCTGAGAGCTTCCTTGCAAAGATTTTCTCTGGGCAGGGTTATGTGGTGTGGCTGTAAACACGCTAGCAGTTGTCTGAGTGCAAGGGCTGACTTCTGCTGGATGTGGACCACCATGAACCAAAACTTCCGCCAAGTGACTGTTCCATGAAAAATGAGAGACCAGGCAAACCAAACTAGCAAAATGGACTGAAAAGCAAGGCATGCTTTGCTCAAATGCAGCTAACGTAGGAAACAAGACTACGGAATAAGTAATAATACTTGGCACTTAGCGCTTTATGTCTTCAAAGCACATACTGACCTTAGCAGAGTAAATCTTACAATTGCCTTGTGAAATATGAGACAAAGATAAGAACAGACAAGGCAAAAGTCAAACTGAGATCAGTTCTGAGTTTCTGGCTTTAAGGCTCATGCTCAGCCCAAAAGTCAAGAGGTCCCCTCAGTAGCATGTGAGTTGTACTATGTGTTAGTTTAATTATGTGTAGGTTTAATTATGTGTCTACAAGTTCAGCAGTAATCTGATACCAAGTCAGTCAGTTACTGGAGGCCAGAGCATTTCCAAATGAAAGTCAAGCCAAGGGAGGAGGCTTGGTAACACAGGTAAAACAAAATTTCGATTTGTGTCTTGTCTGAAATACAGCCAACTGTACTGAGTTCATAGGGTGTCTGTAAAGGGTACACTCCACCTGTAAACCATCCCTCAGAAATCAGGGGCAGTGTGTGTCTGTCTCCTTCTAGAAGCACCTCCTTTCTGTGGATGTGATCTGTCTCTGAATGCTCTCCAGGGTGACAGACGACGTTAAGCTCTGGTCTGCAGGTCCAGCATGGGGCTGGGGGCAAGTCAGCGAGTCCTTACTCTTAGGAGTGTGTGGGAAGAGTACTTAGCACTGCCTGGTGACTGAGGCTTTCTTGGTCCCTGTCCTGAGTGTGGAAGTGGTTGCAGTTGGCTGCCTAAGGGGCTTGTCAGGAGAGTGACTATTGCTGTGGAATTACACTGGGAGTTGGTCACTTCCCTGTCTGCTGCAGCAGATCTCCTGCATTCTGCATAGTCTGTGGTTGTTCTGCACCTTCAAAGCTCTGGTTAACACCACTGAAAGTTCACTGCACAGAACAAGCTCAAAACACACTGTGGATGACCGAGATGTGGTGTGACAGTCTGTCTCAAAGTTTTCAATGATATCATGGACTAACAAAGTTTTTGAATTAGGAGTAAGATCAAAAGATGGAGCACCTTTAAGTACAATCAGCCTAAAAGAGGTTGGTACAGAAACGAGCGACTTCATTTGTTCTGGTACAGAATGGGGAGAAATAAAAAAGCCAGCAGTGTGAAAATGCAGATAACAGCATGTTCAGTAAGGCACTACAAGGATGCTCCCTTAAATGAGGTAATTGCCTACAAGCTTAGCAGTGATACTGCAGCTAATCACTAGAAATAATGCGGGCGTGATAGATAAGCTTGGAGTTGAAAGGTTCCAACAATGCAATCACAATATCCTCAGGTTTGAATTACTGATGAGAGGCCATACAAAGACTAGGAGCCAAAAAAAAAAAAAAAAAAAAGAGTGGGGCTTGAGTAAAGCAGACCTTCAAGGAATGTGAAATGAGACTTAAAAATCTGTCTGGAACTCGGTAATATATGTGTAGGGAATCAGAAGTGAAGGAATGGAAAGTGGTTGAGACAGGCTAGGGCAGGCTCTCATGAAAAGTCTTTCCAGTTGAGTCAACAGAGCCCTGCATGGGTAAGTAGAGAACAGAAGTAATACTTACAAGAAACAAAGATGTTGGGGGGAAAATAAAGATACAAAGTGTCTGTGAAGTGAGAGCAGAGTTGGAGTGCGTACAGTGAAGCCTCATTTGTTTGCAGTTTGTTAAAAACCCAGACGTGCATGCAATGGCAGATTTTGTTATGCATTTATTTATGTGCGTACTGAACTGTGTGCCTGCCCACACAGCCGTATCTGAGGGGGGATCTTTATCTGGGGCCATTCATATTTGTCAGAGCAGGATGCCTGGCAACTCTGCTAATCTTGTGCAAGGTCTGTTCTATTAATGGTATTCTCCTGTAATCAGAAAATAAGCATATACACCCTCCAATGAAGTCAAAGAAGAAATACCAGTGTAAAACAGATGACTTGTCAGCTCTGTACCTGTTTGATTTTGTGTTACCCACACCACCTCTTGACTTTCTCCTTCCACCATCCCCACTTACAAATAGAAACAGTGCTATTTCCAGGCACTTCTCACCAGAAGAACACCAAGTCAGGAAGCCAGAAGATGGGTTTGAGGTTGCAGAATGACTTCCAGCGTATCATCACTTTTGACGGCTCTCCTCTCCTTTCTGGTTTTCTGTGTGTAAAATTAACACTTACACGTTTTACAGAGCCTCTGTGAGGCTCACTAAATTAAGATATAAACAAATGTGTCCCTCTCAATAGAAGGTAGAAATTTTTTGTGCCTGTGCATGAAAGTGGAATACTCTTGGTCACGATTCAAATTGAGAGATGGAGCAAGAGAAGGTCTGGAAATTTTCTGGTGGGAGCTGCTGGCTGTGATTTCCTGTACAACCAACCCTGGGAATGACAATGGTGGTGGGAGCCGGCAGAGCTCCGGGCTGATGCTTTGTGCACTGCAGGAGGCAGGAGCACCAGGGAGGTCCTCTTCCTTCAGCTGTTCTCACAGCACTCTTCCCAAAATGTTCTTCCAAAAGCGAGAGTTTTGCCGTGTTTCCCGCACGCCTGTTCTGTCGTGCTTTGGTGTTCTGCCTGCACTGACCAAAGTGGAATCGTGGAGGGGCAGGGGTGTGACAGCTCCTCAGAAATCCCGGGCTTGTCCTTCTCTGTGAGGAGGAGGGTTTGAACGCTGATTTCTGCTCCTTGACCTTTAAGAAAGTGGCTATTCTTTATGCTTCAACCTTTGGAGCTGGTTGTGAAATAGCAGGTTGCAGTGAGTAGGCAGGTACTGACAGAGTAACACACTTAGAGGGGTCAACCTTCAATTAGCAAATTATCCTCAGTGCCTGAGTAGCACTTTACTTTTGCTGATATTCAAGATCTTTCCAAAACATGTTAATTAAGGAATATTTAAATGGTACACTTCCAATTTATAACAACTGATGCAGAGAGGTGAGAAAGCACCCCTGTTGGGTTAATTTTCCCCATGAATGAAACCTTGTTTCTATGTTAAATAACTTGTTAGAATTCGCGTTCAAACTTCTGGAGTTTCATATCACATCAGACTCAGAAATTGTTGCACAGTGAATAGTTCTAGTCAAACATGCCAGTAAAATAACAGGGCTTCCTGGCAAAAAACTTTGCATCTGTGAAGCTCCGGTATTGAAGGTAATGGTTTGAGAGAATGCAATTTTAAAACATGGAAATATTATGTAAAATCAATAGATGTACTGGGTACTATTTATTTCTCTGATATTTCAGGTTGGGTTTTTTTGTTCTGTCAGGAGCAGGTGTTAAATTCTTCTAAACCAGTGAAAAATAGAAATAAATATTTAATTTACTGTATCTATCAATTATATAAAATTGGCTTATGAAATATTAAAGTATCTTTTAAGAGATTGCAAGCAGGAACACTATTTAGAAACTCCAGTCCCTTAACAGAAACTTAATATAGATGTGGAAATAAACTAAGCATGATTTTATGGTTGTAGGTCCTGGATATTTTTTTTTGTTGTTGTTGCTTTTTAAGGTATCAAGGCCTAGTGGTTGTGCCTGTCTAATTTGAAGATGCATGCTCATGGTAGCAGCAATGTGGATTTAGACTTCTAAAGAGAAATGTGTTGAGTGGAAAAATACACCAGGAATACGTGATCTTGAACATCATTAGGTTATTTTAAAAAACTGGATGCTTGCTTGAATACACCCATTTAATCATAAGGAGACAGTGAAAACAAGGAGGCGTAACGAGAGATGAGCACAAACATAAGTGAAATACCTGCTGAGCCATTAAAGTGGGACAAAACCCAGTCATTATGAAACAAGAAGTTTCCCGTGAGGAGGGCGTGGATTGTTTCCTTACCTGAATGTTGAAGCTGTATGTTAAAACACGCTGATATCGATATAAAGACATTTATGAGCTTTTAACAAATCGTGTCCTGATGGTGCTGACGCTGCATTTTGAAGTGTCACGTCATGAAGTGCAGAGAAACAGTCTGAATGCCCCAGCTGACTGCTGGGCTGCGTGAACACGTTCCTCACTGAGCTACACAGGCCTGGTCGAATGCAAATGCATTTATCGTAGAATCAGAATATGCCGAGTTGGAAGGGACCCATCAGCATCACTGAGTGCAGCTCCCAGCCCTGCACAGGACACCCCAAGAGTCACTCGATGTGTCTGAGAGCGTGGTCCAAACGCTTCTTGAACTCTGTCAGGCTTGGTGCTGTGACCACATCCCTGGGGAGCCTGTNAATGCAAATGCATTTATCGTAGAATCAGAATATGCCGAGTTGGAAGGGACCCATCAGCATCACTGAGTGCAGCTCCCGGCCCTGCACAGGACACCCCAAGAGTCACTCGATGTGTCTGAGAGCATGGTCCAAATGCTTCTTGAACTCTGTCAGGTTTGGTGCTGTGACCACATCCCTGGGGAGCCTGTTCCGGGGCCCAACCATGCTCTGGGGGAAAAACCTTTCCCTCATATCCCACCTAAACCTCCCCTGACTCAGCTTAATGCTGTTTCCTCAAGTTCTGTCACTGGTCACAAGTGAAGAGGTCAGTGCCTGCCCCTCCTGAGGAAGTTGTGACTGCCGTGAGGTCTCCCCTCAGTCTCCTCTTTTCCAGGCTGAACAGACCAAGTACCCTCAGCCCCTCCTCACCAGGCTTCCCCTCGAGGCCCTTCACCATCCTCGTGGCCTCCTTTGGATGCTCTCTAATAGTTTAATGTCTTTTTTATATTGTGGTACCCCACGCTGCCTCCAGGACTCGAGGAGAGGCCACCCCAGTGCCAAGCAGAGCAGGACAATCCCCTCCCTTGCCTGGCTGGTGGTGCTGTGCCTGATGCCCCCCAGGACATGGTT
>VYZQ01067367.1:297183-317920 GCA_013400655.1 Mystacornis crossleyi | reverse complement strand
GCTGAAGCACGTTTGCAAGGGAAAGTTGCTTTGGAAGAGGGAACTTTCCACAAATTCATTTTCTTTTCTTTAAAGAAGAAAAAAAAAAAAAACAACCGAGCCTACAAAAGCCATTATTTAAACAGCCTTCTTTTTAAAATGTTTCCGGCAGATGTTTATGTAGAGAATGTGCTGGAGCTCCTTCAGTAAGACACAGAAGTGACATTTCTTGAGGGTTTTAGCTGGAGAATTTGTCTTTCACATCATGTCTTTAAACATCTGCAAAAGGCAACAGAATCTTTATTATCCTGCTCAGTTGAAGAAAGGCGCAATGCACAGTCCTGAGTCCTTAAAAGATGGTATTTAATGGGACTGACAGATGAGAAATATCCAGCTCTAATGTTTTCCTTCAGTAGAAATTCACCTCTTGACCTTATGACTCCAGAGTATGGCTGCTGCCTTCTGAAAAAGAACATTTCCTTCCATTCAGATGTGCCTTCTATGGTTTTGTTGTTTTGTTTTTCCATATTGCTCAGTTTATCTGCTTTAGGGGAAGGTATCGTCATCAGGATTCAAGCAAAAATAAGATTATAAATACTGCAAGCGCACTTGCGCTAGGTCTGTTTTATGGCACTTGTGCTTCCAACCCTCTTTTAATTTCCTCAGTTGGATATTTTTCTTCTTCCTCACAAAAATCAAAGCTGCCTTTTTTTTTAAATGGATTTTAAAGGGGTGGTATAATTCAGCTTTCTTATCCTTTGGCTTGAGTTTTGTTTATTTGCTGCTGTGCAAAAAATAGAGATCAGGGCCATTGCTCAGGGCTGCCCAGGTTGGTCCTTCTACCTTACAAAATAACCTTTTTAAAAAGAATCCAATCTATCTTTTGGTTTCCTGGTTTGTTTCAGATTCAAGTTGGAGGGGGACAAGGTTTGGTTGTGGGGTTTTGTATTTGGCTTCTATTGTATTTCGGTTGTCGAAGCTTTTTTTCCCTCCTCCTTCTTTTTCTCTTTCTTTCTTTTTTTTTTTTTTTTTTTTTTTTTTTTTTTTTTTTCCCTCCCTGAAGGGTTTTCTCTGGGAAAAGTTTTCTGGGCTTCCATCCAGCCAGTGTCACAATTCACAGCTGTACTGTTTGATTCAAGTACTTCAAGCTGCCAGTGAGGTAGAGCCAAATGAGATTAAGGGGTTTTTTATTAAAGCAAGCACCCGCATGTGCTGGTATGGCCGAGGCTACGTCAGGCGTTCCAATACGAACCCCGGTTTCTGCAGACCTTTAGTTCTCAGGCATAAAATATTTATGCCAGGCTGAAACCTGACCTAGATGTACTCATCTGGGAGGAGCTGTTACTCTTTGGAAAGGAATGGTTTGGCTTTTATTAAGTTACAGCTTCAAGAAAGGAAAATGTACTGATTTCTGGATAAGCGGCTAAAAAAGAAAAAAAAATAGAGATTTAGCTATGTATGTTAAAAACAGCAACAGGAATAAACTAAACAGATCTTTTAAAGGATGAATTTTAAGGGAAGGCAGCAAGAGATTTATCTGTTAGCTCCCTTCTCTGGCACATGATGGATTTGAACCCTCTATGCTGGTCAAACTTGGGCACTCCCAGCACTGCCCCATTCTGCCCACTGCACCCCAAATGTCCCCTCTGGGGCACAGCCACAATACCCAGACATTTATTTTACTTATTCTGTTGGGATAAACCATGCAGAATTAGTGATGAGAAACTAAATACCACTGTTACTTTTAATTCGAGTGTAAGGCAAAATCTAAACCCACATTTTCAGAGAGAAATGCATTTTTAAGCTCCCTTTCCTTTTCCAAAGCACCAAAATTAAAACAGTTCTTTTTATACTGATTCTTATCTTTTGTGTCAACATTTCTGAAGATAAATGAA
The DNA here is from genome assembly GCA_013400655.1 of Mystacornis crossleyi. Lineage (NCBI taxonomy): Eukaryota > Metazoa > Chordata > Aves > Passeriformes > Timaliidae > Mystacornis > Mystacornis crossleyi. The sequence goes on along the minus strand of VYZQ01067367.1, from coordinate 316,046 downwards.
TTGGTATTTTAAACATAGGCATACATGTGTCAATGGAAAACAAAAATGTTTAAAAATAAAATAGGGAAGAAAATTAGAAGCTTTACAGAAAAAAAGAAACAACACCACTCTAATCTTTTTTTTCCCATAACTTTGAGCCAGCTATAAAGTGGATCAGAAGGTTTTAAAGGTTATTAATATTGCAAATTTTGGAATCCTCAGACAGGAGTAGCTTTTTGCAATATTAGATCACCCTTTTTCTGTCCATTTTGCCCAGCTGGGTTACTGAGCCTCCCATAGAATCATATGAAGCCATTCCCCCTCGGTCTGTCCCTCCATCCCTTGTCCAAAGTCCCTCTCCAGCTCTCCTGGAGCCCCTTTAGGCACTGGAAGGGGCTCTGAGATGTCTCTGGAGCCTTCTCTCCTCCAGGTGAACACCCGCAGCTCTCCCAGCCTGGCTCCAGAGCAGAGGGGTTCCAGCCCTCAGAGCACCTCCGTGGCCTCCTCTGGACTCGCTGCAGCAGATTCAAGTTCTTCTCCTCAGAGCTGCTCCCAGTCCATCCTATGCCCAGACCATATTTGTTTTTGGGATTGCCCTGACCCCTGTGCAGGGATATCCACATCCCCATCTCTGCTGCTCACATAATCCTGGCAGTGTTAGAGACTGAAATGCTGAGAGACTGCTGAAGTCTACAAGACTCTGAAATCAAAGACAGCAACATTAATATTCTGTGCAAATGTGAAGAAGCCATGAAAGCTTTGTTTGTTGCTAAAGAAACCAACTAAATCAAACAAGTTGAAGAAAACAAAGACTTGTATAATTGTTTTAATTAAAACTGCCACTTATTCCAGAAAAAAAAAAATGTAGCATATTCGTGCTTTCCAAACATTTCTTGCTTAGACTTGCACGCTCAAAATCTATGTATAATAAGTGAAATAAAACATTGCCAGCCATTTTCCAGTCCCGTTTGACACGAAAGCTCCAAAACAAATTGCAAGAAACCCATGCAAAACTTTGTGATGTTTACTTCAGATTTTATCAAAGAGGAATTTATGGAACTTGCCATTCAACTCCGAAAGCATGTTATCTCAAATGAAGTGCAACGCTCCTTAAATCTTCAAAGAGCATCATGGCATGTAGCCATAAAACTCACTGTGACTTTAGACATTCAAAAACATCATTAATGCCAGGATCTGGCTCTCCTATGTGATTATTTTAAGTCTCCATGGGCACAAACACTTTCTTGGGTCTGGGCCCTCCATACTTTCAGTCTCTGGTAAAAGCCATGAGACTGCTTTGCCTTTCACAAGCTGCTTTTCCCCTTCACCTTCCCACTCCACAAGGTTATTTTGGCATCTCCAAATAAGTCAGATACAGAAGGGATCCTGGTAGTTTCTCAGCTTCTGGAACTGAGCCCCTGTTTTTTAATGCAAAGTATGAAAGATATAAATACAGCTTAATTTTAATTGAGGGAGAATGTCTGACCTTTCTACAAAATAGTGTCACATGAGGTTCCTGTATTTCTTGTGACCTTTCCAATGCTCATTAGGCTTTTAAGCATGCAAGTTCAGCTTAAATTTGAAATACTTTGCCTTCCTCAACTACAGACTGGCTTCCATTGCAGAATTTAGTCCCACATTTCACTGTTAGTACATGAACCCAGCACGATGTCACTGTGTGGCAAAGAGGCAGTTATAAAATCTGAACCACACTTGTTTTCCACTCTCAAATAATCTGTTCAGATACTGCAGTTTGGCTTGAGACTGTCTTTTATCTCCTTTTCTCAGCACTCTGGGAGCTCTTTATCGTCACCAATACTTGGATTTGTGTACAGGAATGTTGGGAACCATTTTTTCTATATATCAATTCATTATGTGATTTCAAAGGTCTTATTTTTTCCACACTTCCTAAGCCTTAGCATTTTTAAACTTGAGAGAAGAGGGGATGACTATTAGAAACATCCTACAGGAAGCCATAATTTATCAATGAAATACTTGCAAATTTCTTCTAAACATGTTATGTTGAGCTCTCTGGAGACTGTAAAGAAGCTTGTAGTAACAGCTTTCTTTTGTCTTTTCTTTCTTTTTTTTTTTTTTTTCCCAGTGGCTGGATGACTGAAATAATTTCAAGTCTGTTTTTACTAGAACCTGATCACCACCTGTTTGAGTGAAGAAACTGAGGGCTGTTTGAAAGTAATGCCTTTGGCAACACATACACCTTGCTCGGTCTGTCTCACATCTCCATTTTATCATATAAAAGGCTTTTCCAAGTGTTGCCTGAGAACAGTGAAAACCTCATTATGAGCTGAAAACTGTTGGGGATTTCAGTGTTGATAATGAAAATCTTATTTATGGAATTGCCGAATACGCGTGTAAAGTCCGAAAAGCAACAGCCTACTAGATGAAATAATAGTCCAAGGGAAAAGGAGTAATGTAATTACATCATTCCTGTTTTATAATGGCCATTTCCTTGCATGGTCACATTGAAAGAGTGTCAGAGAACTGTAAGGAGCAGTTGTTCCTGGCATCTCCCAGGCTGGTTTCAGGACTCCTGTAAGTTTCCTATCCAGTTAATATTTTGGTAGTATGCCAGAGGTGTGATCTGTCAGAGATTGCTGAGGATGTGGGAGCATTTTTCTGCCTTTAGGCTCATGTAAGAAAAGGTGTGAATCCCCAACGAAGAAGGAAGAAGAACATAAGTATGGATCAGGGAACTCATACAGTTTTCTAAAACTGGGCTAGGTCTTCTTGTGTGTTGTGCTGTAAACACTTGGTAATAAAATACATGGTAAATATAGCTTTTCTGTGACCAAACCCATCAGATGCACACAAAGCCAGGACATGTTCCCCAGGGAAATGCGTGCTGTGACAGAATAAAAGCTATACAGTTTCCTAACTCTACTTCATTACATGTTTTTACTCCACTGAAATCAGTAATCATGTCAGAATAGAGCCAGTAAAATATGATGGGAAATAAGGGCCTTTAATACAAGCCTCTCTGCCCGTCTGTCCTTTTATATGGCACCACCCAACACAGCGTCTGAGTGCAGGGTTCTTCACCCTCATCTGATTTAAAACTTAAAATGGATGCGGCAGAGACCTCTCGTCCAGAGTAAACTGCTCGAGATGAATCAGCTGCTCAGACTGGCCTCACAGAAATGATAATGGGGTTCTGTGTTCACAGCTGAGTTATTTAAACTGTCTGATTTGGTCCACGCCTTCCTTGGACATTAATAGGTTGACTGCTATGTCGCTGAACTTGGTGCATGAGAGGTCAGCCTTTGAAAAGCTAAATAAGGTAAGTGCAAGCTGCAGCGTGTTCCCGGCGATGCCGCACGCTCCGAACGCTCCCAAAGCCCCCCAGAACTGCTGCTGCTCCTCGGCGCCTTCCTATATCTGATTTCAAAGTGGTGGATCCTTGGATCGATGCTTTGATTTTGATCTCCCCTCCACCAGGAGATTCGGGGGTTGCTCACATGTTATAAACACATGCTCCTGCTGGTGCATCTTGAGGGAGGAGGATTGGAGACTTCTTAGGAGGCAGCTTTTCATCAGCGAATGCAGACTTAGATGAATTGGAAAGATTTGTCTGGACTACAGCAATTTTGCTGAAATTGCTGAGAAGCAGCATTATCAGGCAAGGACACTTTTCTTCAGTAAAGATAGAATGCTTCAGCTGACTTTTGTTTGATTATATTGTAATTTCTAACATACTATTGTGCACACCTTGAAGCCATTAAGGAAAAATGAAGAATTCAAGCAGTATCAAGATGAAATGTTTTCTACTGTCCCAAACAAAGCATAATTCAATTAAAGTACCTTTGATGATCTCTACACTGTGGCAATTTCATTTTTGAGATATATTTCATCATTTAGATTAATACTCCTGCTTGAAAGAAAAGCAAATTTTGGCATGCTGATATTACCTGCAGACCCAGCAGCCCATGAGAGGAATTGGAAAATTCAGACTAAGGGCATCTCTCTTCTCTTTCCCCAAGTCCTCTCTTTGATGCAGGACCATGGCAGGGGGGAGAGGAGGGAGAAAGATAAGAATTGGGTTTATCATCTATAAATAGAGACAGCCCTTCACACTCACTTTCTTGAGAAGTCTTAGAGCACCAAGGGAAAGAAGAACAAAATAAATCTAAGAGATGCTGGGAAAGTTCTGTACATTTCAGGAATGTTCAGAAGCAAAGTTAACTCTGTCAGTCCAAGTTCAGAGGCTTATTCTTTAAAAAGACACCATCACTTAGTTTCTCAAGTTTAATTCTGTCCTGTGTCTACCAGCTGGAAAGTTTGTTGAGCAGTAAGCATGGTTGTAGAATATAAATCATTGCCCGTGACATCCAGGGAAAGCATCACTCCTTGTTTTCTACTGGCATGGTTGTAGGGGCTGCAGATTCCTTGGGCAGAATCTTGGGCAGAATCAGCAGCTTGGTTCAGGCCTAGATTTTTAGATTATGGAAGTTACAAGCTGAGAGAAATTGTTAGGAAATTTAGCAAAGGAAGGTTGCCATCACACTTTGACCTAAAATGGAAGAAAACTGTCCACTGCTAAGGGACCTAATAGCAAACCTGTCAATATTACTCAAAAATACTTTTTAAAGGATTGTTTTACATGGACTTTGCTATATTGGCTTTCTTCCTTCTTGTTTTTTTGTTTGCCTTTTTTTTTTTTCCCATCAGTGAAGAGGATGTGGAAAATAGACCATACGTGGAAATCTGTGAATCCTATGCTGGCCTCTGTATTAAAGGATCATTTTGTGGGAGGTAGGAAAATAGGCCATTGCTGGTGTTGACTGAAAACAGTCTTATGTTAAGAAAGGTAACAAAAAGCCTGTCCTCTAAACCAACAAGCAAGTGACACCCAAGCCAGGAAGCTCAAAATCAACAAAATAAACCTTATTCCAAAAGCTGGATTTGGTTATTCATTGACTGATTTCCTACCAATAAGAGCACAATTTCAGGCTGGTGGGCCCGATGAGAGGTCCTTGAAAGCCCAAACTGAACAAGCATGTGAAATATTTAAGGCCACATTTTTATATTTATTAAAAACAGCCTAAATAATTAAACTAGTTGATTCACTAGTGGCTTTCAGGCTCATGCCCAGAGTGAAAGGTCATGACCTGACATACCAGGGCCCCACTTGGTACCGATGATTGACAGGAAAAGGAAATAAGTTGATATCTTTCACGTGGGAATCACAGCTTGTAGCAACTATGAGCAAGTGGGCTATTTGGACTTTGTGGGAAAACTTAATTGTGTTATTATTCAAAATCTTCGTTCCCAAAGTTGCTTCAATGGTGATTTATTTACTTATGTGATAAAACAGCTGTGTACTGTAATAAAATACAGGTCACTTGCTGATGTTTAATGCGCAAAAGTGAGGATATGTTTGGTTTCTTTTACTTTGAACTTACAATCAAGCTAGGCAGCAGGGATGACTTTGAATTATTAGGAATTTTCTGTTAGTGTATTGGAAATATTTAATGTTCTCATCATAGTATATATCCTTCAGTGCTTGGTTATGGAGAAGGAGGAAGGCACCATACACTGAAATATGAGTGCCTCTCCAACATATGCTTTCATTATTTCTTTATAATGATAAAAAGGGGCTGCATTCAGTGCCAGACAATGTCATGGCCCCAGAGATTTCAGTGGCCTGCAGAAAAAAAGGAGAAAAAAGCATTTATGATATGAATGAGGATTTGAAATGGCTTTTTAAAAAAAGGCCTAAGATCCACTTTCACCCTAAATTCTGAAATCACTTGAAAGACGTCTAGATGCGGATTTGAAGAATAGCAACTTTCCACCAGGCTCTGTTTTATATGCAGGATCGCTGCCATCTTCACCAGGCTTTGTTAGGAGGTCAGATAATTGTACCAAGCAATAGGTCACAGTCTAACTTCACATATTGTGTGATTTGTTCTAGCAGTGAACCCTGCCGTCTTGATCCAGAGGACATATTCTTTGCCCCAGTCATTTACAAGTTAGCCAAGTGATGCACTTTTGTTTATCACTCCAAGCTGAGAAGTTCAGTGGGTTTTGTACCAGCTGCCCTGTCATTGTGCCTTTCTGCTCGTTCCCCAAAGTGTGGGCATAACGGGAACTGGGCCAGGGTGCAGCTCCATACCACGCTCCAGGGATTTTGTATCCTTGTCCAGAAATGCCATGCGCTGCCAGGTCCTGCAGCCCCATGTCTGGGCTGCTGGATGATAGCAATCCATTAAAAGTCCCATAAAGTCAAAAGTAGCTTTACCCCGGAGCAGGCCATGGCAGGGAAGGTTTGCACGTTTCAGCTCAGTGGGACACCACATTTTAGGTGATAAAGCAGGAAGTGCTGGCATTTCCCTCAGATTATCTCCACTTCTTTCCTAGTCTTTCCTCATATCTTATTCTTGATTCTGAGCAAAGCAGCCTGGCTTGGGAAGCTTTGGAAACTCTGCCACTTGTACCACAATCACCAGGAGAATTTTAAGCCTTAAAATAATCTGATTCTAGCACCGGTAAATAAGCCCAGTTACACAATAAATCAAGATAAAAGTTTCTTCACAGAGCAAGAGCTGGTGGTATTTCTTTTGCATTGTTTTGATGTTATTCCTTCATATTTAACATCTGGCAGTAGTGCATGATATTTTACGAATAGCACAGACATCAGATCCTGCCACAGGAGTGCAGGTCTGTGATAAGTAAATCATAATTACTGACTGAGAAAGGAAATCAAGAAAAATGGGTCCAGGGGCAAAAACATACTCAAAATTGAAAACCTTTCTGCAGCAATACCAACCTGCTTCCTTCTGAACATTTGAGCAGAAGGGGGAGGTACTTAGCTCTCTCAGTACTTTATGTACATCCTTGTCCTGAAAGGAAAAGGCCATGATTAACCGAAATCCAGCCAATTTCTAGAATTTATTCACTTGCAAAGTGGAGATACTATGAGCTGGAGAACAGCTATCACCAGAGCTGTTGATGAAGTACCAGCTGCAAGTATGTGGAAACTTGTCCCCTTTCTTAGAGGCTACAGTGTGACCTTGCACGGCCCGTGAAAGTGTTTAAAAATCATGATGACACTGGATTCTGACTGACTTTGTCTAGATTCAGCCTGAACATCAAGAGGAAAAAGGCTCTGTGTCCCGTGCCAATTCTCTGATCTTTCCATTCCTCTCCTCCTCCCCACCTTCAGGCTCTGTGTCTCAGCAGCTCCCTGAAGTGAGCACCATGACATGAATCTGGAAGTGAAGAAGCCCACAGCTCTTCAGAAAAGAGCAGTTATTCTTAGCTTTGTTTTGCTGATGTCTTTCTTTCTTCCCCCCCCCCCTTCTTTTTTTTAAAGAAAACAGAAAGCCTGCCAAAATTTTGGCTCTTTGATGTGCTTTGGAAAGAAAAACAATGCTATCTATCCAAGTCCTCTGAAGGGAACAAAAATATGTCATTTTAAGGCATGAATTACTTGAGAAGAACAATCAATACATTTCACAGTTAAAGATGGTCAAAAGTTTTTTAATGTTTTTCTGGAAATTGTTTATTAAGAAAATTTCTGAGATATTTGACTGTTTCAGTCAAACTTTCCTTGGGAAAACTTACTTATTTATAAGGTAGGTGGAAAGGCAGGAGGGGGAAGAAAGATGAAGACACTGATATTTTCTGTAGAATATTCAATAATGTAATTATATCCTGAGGGTGTAATATCCTAGACCCCATCCAAGCTTTTCTTCTGTCAGTTTGGATTGAGTATGTGAACCTGCCTCATCCATTTTATTCATCCTACTTTGGGATGAGCAAAACAGTTAGGTCATAAAGGCACTATCTGTTCTGTACTGTTTGTTTGTTGATTCAGCTTTCAGTGGACACGTTGCTTTATAAAACTCCTCAGCTGTAAATGAGACACAGACTTCATTGTCTCATACTTAGGAAATTTGCTTTAGATGGAAGCATCCCAGGTTGGAGTCTTTGGCCAGTAAATGTAGGGAAGCTTTTGAAGCTGCAGCCTTGGAAGTCATAACCTAATAACTGAACTTCTGTTTGCCCTCTATTTTTAAGTTTTCTCCTCCATCACCCCAACAAATCTTGAAAGAGCTGATTTATGCAATGAGAGTTTTTGACATTTTTATTAAGTCCAGGCACTTAATAAAGACATTCTTTCTGCAATGTGATTAAATTGAGGTAAAGAAGCACTTGTGCTATTTCTCTCTTCTTATTGAAGTTTTTAACAGATTTCCTTTTTTGCCTTCCTGTGACAGGGCCTGTTGTATCACTTCCATGATCTGCTCTCACCTTCCACTGCAATGGCAATATGGGAAATGCAGCTGCTTCTACAACTGAACTTTAAAGAAGTTTCTATCTATATCTACTATTTCTGCTCCAGTTCTTTAAAAAAACATGAGCGCAAGTTAGACATAGACTGCAAATGACAGGGAATGTTGCTTGAGGTTGGTATGAAGATGTTTGTTCTCTCATCTCCTATACTGCACTTACACCATGGATTGGGCTGGTTTACTTGGAAAGATCAGGGAAACAGAATGGTTTGGGTTGGAAGTGAGCTTAAAGTTCACTCCCTACCTCAAGTTCCGGCCACTTAACTGTGAGAAAGATAAAGAGGCCTGACTTTTAGAAGAAAAGTGTTATTTATTTCCTGAAAGTTTCTTAGTTTGACTTCGGATAGCCAAAAATTTGAGATTTCTGCAATATTTAATCAACCTGTGAAAGTCCAGGCCAGGATTTCAGACTTTGAGGATAGCAAGCAAATGCCTTAAATTAGAGGTTTCAATTAGAGAATATTAAATTCTCATCTGTAACAGGAGATGTTTTTGGAGAAGTGGGAATAACCAGGTGGGAGTAATTGGTTTTGGAAGAGTCGAAAGTGGGAGCTCTGCCCAGCACTTTCTTTTATTATGGCTGTTTTCCTTTCACAGCTCAGGAAAACTCATATTCATGCATAGCCTTACACTTCACTGGGATTCCCTGACTTGGAGACTGTCAGCATTGGCTTATTACACAAGCTCTTTGTTTTATCCTATACAATACATCTCGCCATACACAATTTGGCCTCTTAACCTGCCGTGAAATATTTCAAAGGCTTGTTGCTGGAAGACGTCGTCTCTCCTCGCTGTGATTTGTGCGGCCGTGGCTGCATTTTCCTGACAGCTTATAATGATTCGTGGTGGGTTGCAATACAATGAACTCATGCTGCAGAACAGCACACTGAAAAAGATCTTTCAAATTATTGTTCCGGTGCAAAAGGTGCCCAATCACCTTCCACCTGCGGATTAGTCGGTTGCTATAGGAACACACTGTAGCTTTTCAGTGCTGCGCCACTGTAGTGCCCAGATTACTGACTCTGACAAACACAATAGGGGGAAAGAATCACGGGTTATTAGTGCTGCTGATGATGTGATGGTATAAACCTGGGTTGGCACAGAGCGGATGAATAGAGCAGGAGCCTTGAAATGCGAAGGACAGGAGGAGGAGAGGGAGCGGAGTGAAGTGGAGCTAAAGTCATCACTACGGAAATGTAGTCTTTGATCTCATCTTCCACTCTGAATAGATATTTTCATAATATAATGCCAAATGCAAGGAATGCTGTAACTGATGGCAGAGCCACTGATCACGTCTTTATGTTAGCAGGGGGCTGCTCCTCCTCTCCTCTGTTTTCTTCCAGTCAGTACTGAAATCTGAACCTTTTCATTCCTGCAGGATTAACTCTGACCAAGGTCAGAGCAACTAGTCACCAATATTCTTCATGGGGGAGTCAGGTCTCCTGCATCCCTGGGAAATATCACCTGAAACATCCCCCTCACAGGACTTTTAACGGGGCATTTTGCAGCATCAGAAACACGGAGTGAACAGCTGAGATCAGGTCGGTGTCTGCTTTGGTGGCCATGAGACTCAGGAGTTTATGCTGCTGAGCACCCTCCTGCAGAGAGAGCTGCCTGTGTGTTTCAGAGGGGCGAAATAACTGCTTGCAGCTTTGATTTGTAGATGGTCTAAAATTCCCAAAAATAGTTTTGCTACCACTTGTGCTTGGGTAGGGTGAAGGAGAGGAATAAAATATATACTTGTCCACTGCTTGTGTGCCTTGAGCAAAACAAGCTGTGTTTAGTCACAAGTTCACCAGATGGTACTCTGGGGGTTATTGCTGTTATATTACATTACTGCAATATATTAGACAAGGCACAGTGATTCATTCCCTCTCCTCAGTGCTTTTGGAGGCTGTTTCCCTCCCGATGGAAGCACAGCTGACCCTGCTGCTCATGACCCTTGGTACCGCGGTGGGCTCCTGTTGGTGCATGGGCAGGAAGCACCAAACATCCCAGCACCAGTGGCAGCACCAAACCTTACAGGAGCCCTGGCTTACACCCAGCTCTGTGCCCAGAGAACTGGCTACACTTTCTGATTTGAGCCAGCTGATTTGGGGTATCATTTTTTTCAGCCCTGGGTTCCTCCTCCAGTGCTCCAACCCCGCTTGTTTTGCCTTCTCACCGGCACCTCCCTGACCTTGCAATTGGACCCATGTGACCCTCTAAGCAGGGAAATGGCCTTCCTCAACCCCTTGTTTGCAAAATGGACTGGAGTACAGAGTTTGCACTGTACTTAGAGAGCCCAAGAACTATCGAAACACCACAGAGAGGTATTGTTTTCCTCCACTTCTGTTACTCTGTAGGCTGAAAGCCTCAGTCCAGTGAATTATGTGCTGGCTGACACCTAAGAACCCGTCCTGGACTGGTGCCACATGTGCATGCAGGGCATAGGTGCGGCTGTTGGTCAGCTGGACGGCCCCTGGGACCATCTGCCACCCTTCTTTGGCCTCCCTGTCTCCACCATTACATTCACTGACCAGCTGCTTTTCCTCATTGCCCTTGACAAAGCTCCCAAGCCACAGCCACCCCTTGCTATGAGAGGAGACAAAGAAATGCCACAGCCACTCACTCTCCCAATGGCCTTGAGCTTCCAGTGCTCCAAGGCCTTTCCCTGATGCCAGGTTTCCTTCTGCTCTCCAGCACTGTCCTCATGGTGCCAGGACACTCACTTTAGCATCCCCAGTGCTCTCCACTAGTCACAAGATCAGGATCGAAATTTACTTCAGTTTTGCCTAAGGCATCTTTGAAAAGAGTGGTGGAACAGGTTGGGCTGAATGTGCTTGGATCAGAATTTCACCACAGGTGTTACTGTAATTTCAGGCAACTTGAAAACTGCAAATTGGGCCCTCTGTCCCTTAGATTATGCTTTTCATTTTATGATCCTCTGGAGGAAAATTAATTTCCTGGGCTGAACTCCTGTCTGCAAATTTAGAGGGACAGAACACACTCTTTAGTTTTTAAGTGGCTTTAAATGGGGACGTAGAACGGAAATTGAGAGAGACATCTGACCAGGGAGGTATGGAAACCTAGCTCCAATAAAATAATGGGAAAATCTTCCATCACCGTCGTCATAGGTGTGCGTGACCTTAGCAGAGCTCAGGAGTGCTATGGGAGCAGCAGTGCTACACTCCTGTTATGCTTTATTTTTTTTTATCAACAATGTTCTCCTCCACTTTGACGTCAGCTTCAAGATTGCTCGCTGTGATGTGCTGCACCTTTCATATTTTCTTTCCAGTCATAATATTGCTTCAGTTGTAACCTCAGCACTTTGAGGAATAATTGTCCCTGACAAGGGGGTGAATCACTGGCAGAGAGTTGATAAGCATTACATACAGATGACAGAAGTCAGGACATATCGGATTACTGCTGTGAATATAATAAAAGAGAGCCTAAACACTTTGGCAGCTCAAAGACAAGCCATTTCATAACTCTCTAGTGGGGCTATTATCTTCCATTTACTGCCGCTGATAACCAGGTTGCAACTGTCTCCCTAGGATCTAGTTACAATTCACTTAACACTTAGAGGACCAGACATATTGGAGGACACTCAGATGAGGATAATTTCTTAAAGATCATTTATTTTTAAATTTTTATCTTCCTTGCTTCCCCTCTTTATAGTGCGATAAGAACCTAAATCAGGAAGCTTTGAACTTCCTTGGGGAAAGGAGAGTTCATGGTCATCTTCCCTTTAATCTTTCACTCCTGAGTTTCTTTTGAAACCAGTTGTTCATATCCAGCTGAATAAGTGACAAGCAGGTTTCCACCTCTGTTATTCTTGTAATACATGCACCCAGACCTAAAAGCATGTTCTGATACTGACTCCATTAGGTTTACATGTAGGTGTTATGGTTTTAATTTTGCAGCCAGGAAGGGGCACCTGAGCTTACAAATCAGGGGGTGTTGGCATGTATCAGTAACAGATAATTCACAGCAGTGTCAATTACAATCCACACTGGTGGAGTCTGGATACAGATTATATTTATATGCACTGCATGACATTTTGTTTCTAAACCTCACTGCCTAAGAGGAGTTTCACACTTCATACTCCTAGATACCAAAGTTCTCTCTTTTAGGCTAAAGAGAAAAAAAAAATTACTTGGCTATGGCAGAAATCTGACAAATCAGCAGTGACTCTTCTTACTAGCCAGCACACCACTGAGAAATATTTATTAGTCTTAGGGATTAAACTGTCTCTGTGTGAAGAGGAACTCTGTATTCTGCAAAACTTTCCTCCTGTATCCATACCATGATCAGCAAACATAAGCTCTGCTCAGCTTTCAGCATCTGAGGTGTTTTCAGATGCAGGACAAAAGTTGATTCACCCTTTCTCAGGCTGAAGACTGGAGCCTTTTTTTGTAATTTTGGCCACATAAATCTATTCTAGTCTACCAGAACCCCCTTCACAGCCACTGGGGGAGGAGTATCTTTGCCAAAGATGGATCAGGATGATGGGAGGACAAAAGCTCAGTGCTGCTGGCAACTCAGAGGTTGTGCATTTATAAATGTACCCCTTATCCCATGCAAAAGTGTTCTCCTTACATTCCCATCATTGGAAGCTCTGCAAAGAAGCCTCTTTACATATGTTTGAAGAGCCAGATTTGGTGATCTAGAAATGAAAACATCCTTCTGTTACTTATATCTTTAAGACACAGTGCAAACTTTACATCCTAGCTGGCCAAAAATAGGTCCTTACTGCTTTATATAAACCACCACCAATCTATTTTGGAGAGAAGTTGCACCAGGCTTTCTTAAACTACAAACAATAAGCAATGCTTAATTGCCTTTTTGGTATGATTTGCATCCCTGATTGATTTTTCACAGCACAAGCCCTCTTCTGCTTACAAGGAACCTGTAAAGAACAACAGCAATTAAGGAGAGAGGAAAAAAGTTCAGTCATTGTTGAAACAGTAATTCCAAATGGTTTTCTCCTCGGGACTTCTGGATCTTACCACTGATTTTCTAGCAGCCAGGGAAAGCCAGATGAATCCCTCTCTGCCCTGCTTTATCCATCTGTAAAATAAGCATGGTCAATCTTACCTGCTCCACCACTTTGTCACATGGTGCACCCAAGTAATATCTGTAAATTTCTGTAAGATGTTGAGATCAAGGGAATGCTGGAAGTGCCAAGTGTTGTTGTTGCTATTGTATTAACAATGTTGGCTCTTTTCACTGTTCATATGGTAGCCTGGCTGGAATTGGGCAGGAAGCCCAATAATACCAACAACCAACAAGAAACTAAAATAAAATGTTTTACTTAATGAGAGCCTCTGTTTAATCAGAAGCCTGTGTAATTATGTCACAGAGGGCTAAGGATCTAATATTTTCCTAATACATTTGCTTTTAAAGGGACGATTAACCCGGCATATTTCAAGATGATAAGCTGCTTCTTTGTTCAGTTCCAGTTATTTTTTTCTGCATTCCCTGGTGAGTCCAGAGAGAACCTGAGAGTCAGAGGATTTTTCTTAATTGCACAATAACTATCTTGTATGTCTGATGCTGGAGTATTTTCTGAAGACACAGGTTATTAGTCCTGGGTTGGATGGGTTTGCAAGAGAATTCAGATGCTGAATTTATTCTGGTTTGGCTCCTCTGAGGCATGGCATACATTACAGAAAGCCCTCAGTATTCTTGCTTGAAACAGTCAATATTCTTAGCAAGCAATTTGATCAGGAAGAGGGAATAAAACTATGCCTTACCTTGAAACAAATAAATCTTGGTTTAAGTATTAAAGATTGTTTTTGGCTTAGTTCTAAATGTTATGTTTCCACACACATTTTGCAAGATCTATGCACGTCTGCCCAGTTAGTTCTTTTGATATGTTTTGAAGATAATAATAAGCAAAAAAGCTCTTTATCTACTAAAGACCACTGTCTTTAGAGATGTTAAACATCAGTCCATATTGAGATTTCAGGAAACATATTTATGCTGCATGAGATGGAGGAAATTACTTTGTCATATGCACAGGATTCTCTGATCTACCTCTCTGTTAATAGGTTGGGTAAAACACATTATGTCCACACCTCAGAGATGTTTGATCAGTTCTGTTCCTAAAGATCTGAGTGTAAAAGATCCCATGGGCCCTCCAGGGAATTTATCCCAGCATTTTGCCAGTAAGGACATTTGCTAATATCCAAGCAGGCCCTTCCAGGACAAGTTTTGGTTTGCCACAGGGAGGACGGCAGACACCCCATTGGCTTCCCCTTTCTCTTGTAAGTAGCCACAAACATGAACATTGTGTTTATGGTGTGGTGACATTTACTGGGTCTTCGTTCAAACTCTTTTACAGTGTGGTTTGGGTTTGTGCTTAGGTGTGAGAATGGCGAGGATGGGATACCTTTTTCTTGTAGTATGGTAGTCCTACATATTCCTTGATTGCTGCAAATTGCTTTTGACAGGGAAAAAAATGGAAGCCGGGAAGAAATACCAGCTAAATTTACCAAAGGTGAAGGTGAAGGTTGAGNGTTTTGAAGATAATAATAAGCAAAAAAGCTCTTTATCTACTAAAGACCACTGTCTTTAGAGATGTTAAACATCAGTCCATATTGAGATTTCAGGAAACATATTTATGCTGCATGAGATGGAGGAAATTACTTTGTCATATGCACAGGATTCTCTGATCTACCTCTCTGTTAATAGGTTGGGTAAAACACATTATGTCCACACCTCAGAGATGTTTGATCAGTTCTGTTCCTAAAGATCTGAGTGTAAAAGATCCCATGGGCCCTCCAGGGAATTTATCCCAGCATTTTGCCAGTAAGGACATTTGCTAATATCCAAGCAGGCCCTTCCAGGACAAGTTTTGGTTTGCCACAGGGAGGACGGCAGACACCCCATTGGCTTCCCCTTTCTCTTGTAAGTAGCCACAAACATGAACATTGTGTTTATGGTGTGGTGACATTTACTGGGTCTTCGTTCAAACTCTTTTACAGTGTGGTTTGGGTTTGTGCTTAGGTGTGAGAATGGCGAGGATGGGATACCTTTTTCTTGTAGTATGGTAGTCCTACATATTCCTTGATTGCTGCAAATTGCTTTTGACAGGGAAAAAAATGGAAGCCAAAAAGATGTACCTCCTTTTATATCAGCTATTGGCCACACGGGAATTTGGTAGGCAGGAAAGAGTTAATAATATTATTATCAGGGTCAGCAACTTTGAAAAGCTCTTCCACTTTGAAAAGCATTTTCTTAATTATTTTAAGTTAACACTTAAATGCATATAAAAAAATCACGTGTAATCTGAAACCCCAGACTTGGGGACAGGACTGGATTGAGATAACATTAAAGATTTTATTGCTGTTACATTATAAATTATTTCTATTATGATGGCCCTATGGGTATTACATTCTGTCAGTTCGCTTTCACTGTTACATCACTTAATGTTATTAACACACTTTAGGGTATAACATTACAGTTTTATTGTGGAAACCTTAAACACTTACATCCAAAGTACTGAATCAAGTTATTATCCTAGCTGACCAGATCTGGTCTATTATCATTTTATCACTCATAAAAACCTGTGATTCAATTTGATTTAACACTTGAGGAAAAACCATGGCTCATATATGCTTAAACCTAGTTGCAATATTAATACAAAGCAACACATGGATGACTTCATTTTATTAAAGCTGAGGTAGCCCTGGGAACTGCATTTATGGTTTTTATGCCGCATGAGAAATTTGATCTGACCTGTTGCCGTTTGTGATTCTCCAGTAAACTGATAAGGTTTTCTTACCAGTATATTAAAGAATTGTGAACGTTTTACCTTTCTTACTGCATTCATTATACCCTCAGAAACCATAAATTTTTCATAACGCCCTAACCATGGGAAAAGGTGCTCTCCCTGTCTCGGAGTCCTACCTTGTAGACTGGAAAAATGTTGCACTTTGGAAGGCAAACTGAGTTTAATATTGGAACAAAATTAGCCCCTAGTTTCTGTGTAGACACTTTTCTGTGCAAAAAGACTTTGTTGTCCTCTGTGTAGTTCAAAGAAGTTCTTTAACCCTTAGACAATATTAAGAGGAGAAATTGTTCTACTGAAGCCACTGGTCAGCACTGTGCAGACACTTAATTATTGGTTTTGGTTTGTTGGTTGTGTTTGCTGCCGCTTCCTGAAATATTTAAGATCTTAATTAGCTTATCTGTTGTGTCCTTTGAGGAGAAGACCAAGAACTGAATGTGAAATTTAAAATGTCAAAATGAAATGTTTCATATGTTCCACTTGAGGGGAAGGGAGAAGACAAGACTGGTGGTGTGGAAGAGCAGTGCTGAGTGACCTTAGCAAGGAGTTCTGCTCCTGCGGCCTGATTCGCACCAAAGTCAGAGGAAGGGGTTTGCTCATCCAGGAGTTCACTGATGCAGTGACATTCCCAGGCGGGAGGGTGGATGCGCTGAACCCACCAGCCCCGCTCTGTGCCATGCGCACAAAATCACCCTGGCAACAGAGCTGACAGCTTGGAAACAGCAGCTGCTGCTTAATGGAAAACATTAGAAAAATAACTCATTCTAGATCTCTGTCCCTCTCTGCATTTTCCTATTTATCACAAAAAAAAGTGCTCTACAACCACCATCCAGAACTTTTAAAAGCTTCAAGGTGTAAGGGTCAGACACACAGGTGTGCAGGCAAAGGGGTGAGTTTCAAAAGCCGAAAAAAAATGTGACTGTGTAATTCCAGCACAGACATTTTTCTTCTTTAGCCACAGCTAAATTGTTTGCCACTGAGCAAGTGGGCCTATGTGCATCTTGTGGGAGTGGTGTGGATGTGCAATTATTTATTCTTGCATCAAACATGGGGAAGGCCAAATGTGGTCAAATGTGTGTTAAATTCCAAGTCAGCATTTTTGGTTATTGCTGCTTGAAGTACCTCTGTTTCTGCTCAGAGCTGGGCTCACTGGAAAGATGTTTTGTTGTATCCTAACAAAAGCAAACAACTGCCTCTGGTAAAATCTTCCCCTTTTTATTTTTTAATAAAAACAAATTCCAATTTTTTTTTCTTCTGTTTCAAGTGTTCTGGAAAAGCCCAATAAAGACAACTCTAAGACAGCTTCCCCAGGTAAAAACCGAATCAAAGTAATGCTACATCACCATGTGGAATAACAAATTAGGTAGAGAGACATTAACTAGTGTCATTCATCAGTCTGAAGTGATACGATTTATAACAGGATACTAATGACCATGGTTGTATAAGTAGTAAAGGTAAAATTACATCATGACTTGCGTTAGCAGTATGAGATTATATCCTGATTAATGCACAATTAGCTTGTCGTGGGTACAACACATGTGTTTGTAGGTGGCCAGATGGGTTACACCACATCTCCTGCTCACATATGTAGCATTTATCACTTTCTCCTTATCTCCAGGAATTAGATGGCTACATCCACTACAGTCTTTAGACACCTCACTGCCTTGATGCAGAGCCATCTACCCTCAGGGTATGACTAAGAAACTCTTGGAGATGACCCCTGGGAAATCTTATGTATGAATCCTGCTCCTCTCTACAGATCTGGAGCCTCATCTGTAGTTCCAAGGAGACATCTCCGAGGGGAGAGCAACAGCCTCAGCTGCTCTTCTGCAGCAAGCACCCCTCACCTGAGCTGCTTTCAGAGCTGTGTGTCACAGTTCCTACTCCCAGGAGAAAACCCCCAACACCCTAAAGCACTCTGGGTGAGGAATCCCTTCTCTCTTTTCTTCTAATTTTGGAGGGGAAAATAATTAACCTACAGGAACAGCTGAGAAGGATTTTTACTTTTCATTGCAATTACTGAGGGAGGTGCTTCAGCTTCACCTGAACTGCTCTGTAGGTGCAGAACTGGGTTATCTGTCCATGGGCTGACATGCGGGTTTGCCTATCCAGACGCTCCCTCTCTCGGTTGGTTTTTTCTGCTGTTTGTCTTTGTGGCTGCAGATCTGGGTGTGTGCAAACAAGTATAAAACAGTGAGATGGTTGCAGGGAGATAAAAGGCCCCCAAGTTTTGATTTCTGTTCCATCGCAAACTCAATGTTTGTCCCTGAGAAACTCATTTTAATTTCTCTTATCAGGTTTCTCAGTCTGAAGGGGGAGGGATATTACGTTGCTAGGCTGTCCTACCTCACACTGTATGAGATATCCAATTAGATGTTTGAAGTTGTAAATTGCTGAATGATGACAGAACAGAACTTCTCAAAATAAATGGCATCAGATTTTTTTTTTGCACACTTTTTAGTAGTGAAGTCTACCAGAAAGAGTTGGCTCACTTTGATCCTTCCTGTGCTTCATTTACGTGTTTGATGGTGCTCCCCAGTTCCAACAACAAATGATGGTCATTTTCCAGCATTTACAATTTAGAAGCAAAAGCTCATATAATAAGGACAAAAAATCGAATAATTTTCTTGTCTTGAAACGTCTTTTCCAGCTGACAATATTGAGCGCTGGGATGTAGGGCACCCAGCAGTTGAGAATATGCAGATTCTGAGTCCCAGTTGTGCACATCTTTAGTGCTCAAGAGGAAAAGGGAACCATGTTCTGTTTGGATTCAATTGTTAGAAAATTTTTAT
>VYZQ01067367.1:261375-276912 GCA_013400655.1 Mystacornis crossleyi | reverse complement strand
CAATTGCCGTCTTGTAGCTCATCTTCCTTTAGATGAGCCTGCAGTGAGGCTGTAAAGTGGTGTGATGTAATACAGACTTTTACACGGCGTCTTTCATCCCAATAATCATAAAGCAGCGTATCAATTAGAACTGACTTCCAAATGGAGAAAGACATTGCGGGTTTATCTAGGGAAGCATCCAAATTTTACAAATCTCTGTAAGAAATCCACAAAGCAGATTTTTCAGAGTAGTCAGGCTTGGAGGAACATGACAAGATGTGAGCAGAGGAGAGAGCTCAACAACACCAGATAACTTCAAAACTGCTACTTAGTCCTATCTGAACATCCAAGCAGAGTCTCTACTTCTACTGTAAGACAAGTAGTTTAAACTCTTCATTCCACATGGGCAAAGTGAGATGTGCATGATTAAGATCATAATGAAGCACTGGTGGGGCCAGCAAGAGTCTGCTTTGCAAACCTGCAAGGTGTGCAGGCACAATGCAGTTCACTGATTATAATCTCTCCATTTTGGTTGTGGGATTTTCCCCTTTCTATCTCTGGATCTGAAAGCCGAGGAATTGGGGGCTGGGACTAGATCCATGGTTATTTTAAACCACAATTCGGAATGTGGTGCTGCTTGGGACACTATGGGACCATGTGCAAGTGATCCCACTCATACTACCAAAGCAGTGCAGAGAACAGCTAAAATGAACAGGAAAGCAGCAGTGCCAAGAGCTTGTCTGTAAGAACATTAGCAGTCTGAGAATAAATTGCAGCATAGTTTGGTCGCTCAGAGTAAATATGGTAAAAGCAGAGTGATGCACACGGTTGTTGTATCACACCCCTCCACCACCAGTGTTGTGTTGTTGGAGGTGATGTGTGTTAGCAAGCAGTCTGCGAGGGGAGAGTCTGTCAAACACCACAGAGTTTGCATCCACAATATCCTGGTTTTGAGGGGCTGCTTTTGGCTTGGCTCTTTCTACTCCTGTTAGCAGCTGGAGTGCAGTAGGTGCACTCATGGCACGTGTCTTCTGGTTTGGATGCATCCAAGAGGAACGGATGAAGCTAAAGCAGCCCAGGCCATTCCACAGCTCCAGCCAAGGCACAGTAAGGAGGATTAATCAGAATCACACTCCTGAAACCAACTAAAATGCTAATGTACGTGCACTTGGCATCATTCAAAGGTCTTTTAGCGCTGCGACCGAAGCAGCACAGCATGTGCAGGGGCTGCGATGCCTGTTCCCACAGTGACTCTCAAATTGGCCAGTAAATTCAGCCATTCAACATGTGATATTGGGGCAGAATCTTGGGTGCTCTGTTCCTGTGAGATTGAGAAACATGAGTGGGTGGGTAAGGAAAAACTCTCCAAAAGGGTGACCTTTCTGAAAGTGAAGGCTGAGCTATAAGTGCAGCCATTAAAAAGACACTGCGGGGAATCCAGAGGGAAACCATAAATACCCCAGCAACAGCAAAAACGCAGATTAGGGCTCACACCTTATTAGACACAAAATAATCCAAACACAAGACAGAATACCATAGGCATCATATGATCCATTCCTGCCCAAACAAACTTCTTCCTCCATTGCACAGCAGTCTGTGCGTCTGTGGTTATGAGGTGTGAGTTTTCCCTGTCCTCCACTTGCATGCTGGATTTTACAATGGCAAGAAGAGCTACATTGGTTTGCATAACCTCACTGCAGGTGACAAAGTTCAGAGCCAAGAATGGTATTAGAGAGATGAAAGAAAACAGCCCACATGTGCCTGCTTGCCCCACGCTTGGTCCTGCAGAACAGGAGGGTTCACCTCAGCTACCTACATACAAGGGCAGGTCCAGTTTTCACCCACTGCCTTGACTTCACTGCTACATTCCCCACAGTGTAAAAATACCCCAGGTTCTTAGATTACACGGCGCTATTTATAATCTTTGTGTGATGCCAGACATGTGCATATATCAGTGTGACACTTTCAGAAAGCAGTGCTGCTATTTTAGCAGCTCTCTAATGAACAGCGTGGGCAAAGGCACCTAGACAAGCTGATTGAGAAAAGTGTTGGTGAGGGAGGGGGGTGGTGGTCTGCTGGGCGTTGTTTTGTTTCTTTTTTTTTCCCTTAAGTATTAGGCTGCTTTTTTTTTCCCCCCACACTTTGCTGCCATTAAAAATAATCCTAAATGGCCTCTTTCTTCCCTGGCAGTCCTTCCTCCACCTCCCAGCCAGCACCCCTCCCCCAGATGTCTTGATTAGTGGCTGTGTGTATGCTGGTCAGATTCTGGGATTAATGATGGCTAATTTGTCGGAGGTTGGTACAGCCTAGCCAGCAGGCTCTCTACCACCAGCTTTTGCTGCCATATGGGTAGAAGCAGCTGTTTCAATTACTTTCTGTGCCCAGATGTGTCAGACGAGACACCAGTGCTCTGCGGGGTACGTTCAGCCGCTCGGCAGCTAATTACTTCAATCGCGTGTCGGAGCATGATGCTGTACACTGCAAAAGGGGGGCTGAGCACAGCCGAGTGCCAGCTGTCAGTGCGGCTCACACGGACCCCAGCCTGAGAGTCTGGGACTGCACTGGAGCTTCAACTTTCTGGGAATCTTAACACACGCGGAGGATGTGTCTAATGACGGGACACGTGCCCACTTGTGCCCCTCGGTGTGTGTGCTTTTGTTGCAGGGAAATGTGTGCTGAATGATGAAAAATATGGAGTATGTGCTTTGTAATGTCCCTGTGTGCACACACAAAATAACGTCCTAGCTCTGTTCCCTTCAGAGTTTCTGACACGTGCACCAGCTGACCATTTCCCTAGGCTCTGCCTATAAAACCTGTTCTGTTGTGGGGGTTTTTCCCTTTTTTCTCACCAGTGTAAATTTTGAGACATTGTATTTTAGTTAATGCAGTTCCACTGACACAAGGTGAATGTGACAAGGGGCTCAGGTCCATGGAATATCTGTCAATCAGTGTGACAGTCTCATTCCAGATCCTAGCTGCCAGACTCAACAGCTTGGCCTTCATCCTCTAGTTTAACTTTCACCATCCTTTCAGTGTCACTCCCTGCTTGATCTGGTGTTCATTGTCCCAGGTGGCAGAACCACGCGTGAGCTTGGGCTGGATCCTTTCCTAGGGAAGACTTCTTTGATGTGATGGGCCTACACTTAAAGGGAAAGCCATTAATTATTACACCAGCTCTAGTATACTGATAAACCAGTAGACCTATGTTACTACAATTTCTTTGTGGTCCCTGCAATTCCCAAGAATATTTTTCTTATCCTGAAGTTTAAATTATTTCTAAACGTGTTCAATTTGGGGAGATAAACTGGGCCAGAAAAAGCAGTGCCTAGGACTTTGGCCATGTCAGCTTCCCAGACGTGCTTGCCAGGATCCAGCAAATATTAGCAATGGCATAGTGGAAGTGAGATAGTTCAGCAGAGAAATCAGATGATATCCTAGAACCATTTGCAGAGTGAATTAAGCCAAGAAGTGGGCTTAGACACAGCGGGGCTCAGGAAAAGTAAACAGAAAGTAAACATTGCACTGCCAATATTTCTACTTCCTTTAACACGGTACCATTTTTTTCCTCAATGAACTTAACCCTGCATATATTCTATTGGGTTAAATTAATGTTTTCATTTTTCATGGTGCAATTCCCTGAATACACAATCCCTGAGTGTAAATTAAAATCAAACCTGTGTTGTCTACTAGGTGAGAGCCTTATAAAAAGGTTAATGGTGCAATGACTAATGTCAGAAAAGTGTTGTGGTCAGCTGTGAAGTGATCAATGAATCCAATGGATATTCAAATTAATGGAGCTGGTGGAGAGTCAGGGAGGGGGGACAGGGTAGGAGAAAGAGTGAGGAAAAATCTGTTATAAATACACTTCTTACACCAATTAATACAAGCAAGCCTATAAACAAGTGCAGAGCAAAGCATTTAATGCAATGCCATTGGCATTTTGGGAAAATACTCTGTAATTTGGGGTAGTTACTAACACTATCATCATCATCATAATACACGTATTTAGGAAAAATAAACATTTGTTTTGTGCTAATTCTATGGTAATCAGAGTGATTGTACTGTACTTAGCTACTGTTTGTTACCATGGTTATTTCTAGTGGTTCTTGGTTATTAATGTCCTGGAAGATTCAACAGAGTTTTCAGCACTGTTTCAGCCTGCTCTCCTCCAGTAGGCACAAGTGAGATATCTGGGGGTAGGGGTTTGGGTTTGGGGTTGTTTGGGTTTTTTTAATATTCTAATGATCTGCCACAGAGTTCTATAAGCAAAAATAGATTTGCTTCTTGTCAGACAAACACCAAACACTGACTCTTTGCTTTGCACCAGTCTAGCAGTGTAAAGGGCCTGGAACTGAGTGTCATCTATCCTCGCTAGTAAGCTTTATTTATATTGCCAGATGGGTGCAGAGAAGCCTTCATGTGAAGAGAATCAGCCTTCCCCATGTGTTTTCTGTGGTCTGTAATCTCATAAAGATGGACGGTGTAGCAACACTCTCACAAGTGAAGTAACGGGTGTCGCAAAGAACAGCATAGAAACACATTTTTTTAATGTATTCTAAGAGCTATTTTTAGGCCTTCCAATGAATTTTTTAAATCGCAGCAATGTATTGGCACATACCTACTTCCATTTAGCATGATGGACATATTTGTTTGGGAATTAAGACTCAGATTTAACAAGTTACTGCTGCTGATCTGTGATAACCAACCATGCATGTGTGTGCTTTTTACGAGGGTGACCGGGGCTAAGTCAGCACATGACCGTGACAGCCTGTCACTTAATGGGCTGTAACCTTTTCCTGAGTCCATGCTTTACCTTCTAATCCTATTTTCCTGCTCACTTTCTTATAACTTCCTATTTTGTTCCGTAGGGAATGTGTTGAGAGAGTGTGAATAACAATTGAACCCCGATTTACCAGGCACTGCGAGCAATAGCTTGTGTACTAATAGTTTTTTGAACTGCTTATCGTAGCTCTGAAGGCAAGCCCAGATGAGAAAGATACAGTTGCATGTTAAAATGTGTGGCTCCAACAACCTCATTTTCCTATTTTTTTTTTTCACTTAGGTGTCTATAACACAGTAAAGTTTATAGTTAAGGTACTTTGGGTACTATTTTTACAGGATGACACATTGGTATATTTTGGGAATGTAATATGCTATATGAAAGACTGATAGGGCTCCAGACACCTCCAGACAGGAAGGAAAAAAAAGGAAAAAATTTGGTGGCAAAACACCTTTGTACAGATTTATTCCTGATGCAATGCATGTGATGTCCTTGGAACCTGAATAGTTGCTCTTGAGCTAAATTCATCCCTTCTTCACTGATTTCACTTAATGTTATCCACTGGAAAAATCAGATTAAATTGTGTTCAGTAGGACTGCTACTTGTATCTGGGCATATTTGATAGGTAGGCTGACACCTGAATTGGATCCAGTTTGGATTTGAATTGGGGATTGGCTGAATCCAACCTATTCTAACCTAATCCATTATATTTCCAGAACAGAAAAATGATGATAACAAGGAAGAGGGGGATGATGGTCAAACCTTTCTGCATCTTTCTCATTGTGTTCAGCTACACAAACAGTAAAACAAGAGCAATTTCACCTTTTTTATTTTTTCAGCTATGGAGGTCTGACTCCAACATCTGTATTCATGCCTAACTGATGTTTTAATGTGGTTTTCCAAGTGTCAAATTGTGGCCAAGACTGTAGAGATTGTCTCCACATCCAGGCAGTTATGAAGGTCCCAGCTCTCCCTTCATCAGTTGACTGTCAATTTACTGAAAGTGGTTAGAATAATGGAAATAAAATCAAGTGTAAGTCAGAAGGAAGTCTAGCCTGTTGTTGGGAAGGCAGAATCTTCAGCTACAGGAAAGAACTGTCAAAGTCTCTTCACAGATGGAGCCTCAGTGGTGCAGCAGAGCTTTCAAATTCCATGGACTTTGTCTTAACTGAGTCAGACCTCCACAAATGAATTGTCATTTCCTGAAAGAAATGAAAGTCAGAAGTACAAATGAATTGCATAAATGTGACAACATTGAAGCCTAATAAGCAGACAAAAGAATGGAAAGCTTCCCAGAAACGTTCCCTGGGGAGAAGTCAAGAATTATCTAATGTGGATAAATAGGTTAAAAGGATATCCACATCTTGAGTTTTGATAAATTTAGGATTGACAGGTTGAATGAGGAAGAGGTAGCCCTAAGCAGAAGCTTGTATTTAGGGCGAGATGTCAACTGAGGGAAAAACAGGCTCAAAGCTGAGGCGTATGATTTAATCAAAGAATCTGACAGACTCACTGAAAACTCCTTAGATAAGACACTGGAAATAAAAGAGACAGTGTCAATACATGCATTTGATTCTCATACTTGTTCCAGGAAGCAAAGTTTTACATTGGAAAATGGAAGCTGAGACCACATTCTGAAGTTCCTTATATCCGCCTTATGGAGCGCATAGAGGATCAAAATACGGAGATTTATTTTGATATTGAGAGAAAAATTATGACCAGGAAGAGCTTCATGGAGTTATCATAAAACTTAAACAGAGAGATGGGTCTTCTCTCTGTGGACTTTGTAGCACAGATGAGGTTGCATGGGTTTGGATATGGATTGCTAATGCAAGTTGAGCTATAAAATGAAGCAGGTGATGTCAAACCATGACAGAAACCAGATAGGCCCAGTTGGATTTGGGCATAATTTGTTCTGTGTTCACTGAAGCCTCAGAGCTAGATTTATGGAGGCTAAATGGCATGGGAAAGCTTGCACAATGAGTCAATACTAAATTCAGGATTTGAATATTTCACGGCTTCATTCCGTGTCCCTATGGCTCATAACATATTTACTTGTATTCTACTGCAAGGAATGGCTTTTGGTACAGGCTGCTATGAATATAGGCATCATATTCAGGGATGAAAGAGTTAATTTGGAGGTTTCTTTTGGTTTATAGTTCTACAGAAAATATGGGGAGTAAAAAATTACTGTCCCATACAACATTAAATCATGAATTAATGACTTTAGAGTTGAGTTTGTAACATCATAATATAATGTGCTTTCAGAAAAACAAGTCAGTTACTTTGTGCAGAGGAGAAGTATTGCCAAGTCCTCAGAAACTGACTGTATAACACATAAAAGTTGAAGAAAAACACAGGTGAAAATGCAGCCATGGAATCCTGTTAAAAGAATAGAAGGAATAGGCTTAATGAGTGGTTTACTGCAGCCTCTCCGAGCAGGGAGAAAGGGGAATGCCAGCATTCTTAAGTTACTCGTAAAAATAACATTAGTTTTTCTTCTCTGGTTTTACGATTGAGGAGGGAGATTCTCTGGTATCTAAGAACTTCCAGAGCTGGCAGATAACTCACAGAGCTCTTTGAATACGCTGCTACTCCAAGAACAAGACAGGAACCATCAAGATAATTGTCTGATACAAATCTTTTGTTAGAGTAATAGATTTTGTACTGTCACGATTCCTGAATTATAGCCATATGTACTAGTGAATGATGAAACATGTAAATGGTAATTCATCATTAACTCTGTGTATGAGAAACTAAATTATTCTTTTCAGTGCTGTTCTTGTATCTGAGACATGATACATTACGCTATGCTGTAATTTATAGACACAGTGGAATCAGCCAAAAAGTTGTATTCTCTTCCAACCCTTATAGTTTAATATTTAGGCTTCTCCTCCCTCATTCATTCAATTTTTATTTAATTGTAATTTATTTCCTCAGGGAAAATTAGGCATAGTGGCTGTGTTCCAGAAAAATGGGGTGCAGCTTAATTTGGTAATTTTTGGATTTGTCTAAAAGTTTTGGTGCCAATAGCCTGTGTAATTTTGAGGAAATCACTCAGTCTTTCCCTGTATGCTTTGAGAGGGAGCAATGACACACAAATACAACTGTGTCAAAGGGGCACCACTAAAGAGGTGTGTTTAAGGATAACTTAAGGAGCTTTCAACCTCCTTCAGTCCCTAATCAGCTTTATCAAAGTTAAAAAGACTTGGGGAAGAAAAGGGAGAGAAGTCTACTAGAAATTAAATATCCCTATCTGGGTTTAAAAAAATCAACATTTTGTATTTTAAAAAGAACATCAATATTTCTAACTTCAAAAACATTAAACTATGGCTCTTATTGTTCCATTACATTCATTTATTAGTTGAATCCCTTTAAATGGGATGTGGTCTTTCCATCTGTTGAAATGCAGTGCTGGTGGGGCACCACTGCTGAGGCAACTGAGATACAGATCAGGAATAGCTGCTGTTTTGGGTGCCCCAAATTCTGCCGTCAGAAGAAGAAGAAAGGCCTGAGAAAGGTATCCAGATTAATGGAATACCACTTCAAAAGTGGCCGTGTGGTTTGACTCTGTTTATTGGCATTATTCATGCTGGCCTGTTCTCTGCAAGCCACAGCACACACCATGGTGAGCAAATAGATGGCAAAGATTTTCTGCATTTCTATCCAAGTGATAAGAGCAAATGAAATTAAAATCAGAAACAGACTCTGTGTTACAGCTTAAAGGCCAAAGGAGAGGCAGGGTTAGTATTAATGCTCAAGAAACAAGCCTTTTTATTTGGCTTCTTCTGGAAAAAGTTTTCTGGTTTCGGAAGAGTTTTCCCCAGCCTGATGTCCATTTCCAATGGTTTTTTTCTCTTGCTACATCTGTAAAACATAGAAGTGCTGTATTGTTTTATCTCCCAGGGAAGATATCCTTTCTTCTAGATGTAACCATACCTCTAAATGACTTCAGAGTTCAGATTCTTGGAGGTGTAGTGGATATATGGCAATCCAGGCCGTAATTTACAATAAACCATCTTCTGACACCACTTCCATGACCTAATGCTGGAAGTATGTTGCTGGGGAGTCTGCCCTACACTGCCATGGTGAGAGAGCCTTACTGTGTCATGGTAAATATTTTATTATTTATCCTGTTGTGGTTATTTCAGATGCTGCCACAGACGTTTTCTCAATTTGTGTTTCTGCCTGGACACGTTTTCTGATATCCCTCCTGGAATAGGCAGATGTTCCTAATGGATGAAAAATTCAGTGTTTTCAGCATACACCAGCTTGTTTTATTATCCTTACATACTGAAGAAGCTTTTCATCTCTCGAGAACGCAGTTCAAATTCTGAGCCCAAAGTATTAAGGAAAGTGAGCAGAACTAGAGAAAAACGCATTCATATTTTTCTGTATAAAAGAATGGTCAAGAATGTTTTCTGCGTTTCGTTTGGGGTTTTTTTGTTGTGGTTATTGGGGGGGGTGTATTTTGGGGTGAATCAGTAGCTTATTTTCACCCCAATATCAGCAATTTTGAAAACACAGCTGTTTCATCATTAAATTGGTCAGTGAACTATATTGCAGTAGCCTGTTAAATTAGCAAATACTTTCAGATGAAGAGAAGTAAAGCTGTGCAAAATGACAATATTTGGAATGCATGATCCTGCAAACCTTCTCACTGAAGAGCATTTTTGGGAGATTTATGACCCTTAGTCTTTTTGCTCAGTGTTCTCCTGTAATTCTTGGGCAGGTTACATAACTTTCCTATGATTCAGCTTCTACATTTATTAAGGGTTTAAGGATACAGGAGTAAGTGGTTTGCTTCACTGGTACAAATTGTGAGGTTTAATCTGGGGCTGTCTTGGAGGTCTTCAGAAGGCTGGGAGTGCTTTTCATTGCTATAAAACAGTGCAATGTAACGATCTTTAAATCATCTGCTTTGAAAATCAATTAACCAAAAAATATACCATTAAGAATTATCAGCCCTGGGTTACTCACAGGCATCTTTTGCTAGAGACTTGGAATTGCAAGAACAATGTCAAGGAAGGATTCTGTAGAGGTGAAACTTTCGAATTTCCGCTGTGCATTGTGCTACTACATATCTACTGTGCAGCAGATTTTTTTGTGTGGGAGAATATACCTTAAAAATGTATTTTACATATGGCATTTTAATACAAATGCTTTAAAAGTGTGTAACTTGAACAGACTTCCCTCAGGAGATCTCTTTTGGCAAAGCAAAGAAGCCCTGTTCTAGCATTACAAAATCCCCACAGATAAATTTGAAATATATGTCCTTTTCAGTGTTTTGACAGACTACAACTGAATTACTGGGAATGAAAGAAATCCTGGGGGTAGAAACTGGAGGGAAGAGGGCCTGCTTTAACTTCAGGGATGTTTTCTATACAGCCCTGGGCCTGATGATACCCGGCTTCATTTCGGTGCTCATCACTAATCCATAGCACAAATGAATAATTGCACTTCTAAACAATCAAAGGTTAAAGACAACTCAGCCATTCATGTGATCTCATTATACTATGCTGATTGCAGTGCATCAGAGTTATTTATAACCTGAGTTCATAAAGTTGGATTTCCAGTAAATGAGTTCCTTTTCAAAGGTTAAATATTTATGTCCTTCTTTTCTGTGTGAAACAGTCTATAGTTAGGAACATGCATTAATGAACCATCACAGCCATCTTCAAAAAGATAAATAAAAAATTTTTGAGCTGGTATTCTGGCTCCCAAGGCTACTTCTTGCTTAAACTGCTTCCTACTGCTCCTGTGTGGATTTTCAAAACAGACCAATGCCATGGCAAAGACTTTAAACCATTAGATTTATAAAGTCAGGCTTAGCTTTGATCGAGTGTGCAAAATTGTAATAATAAAAATAGTAATATCCTCTGTCTGCTTCTCTTCTACTGAGCTCAAAGGGCCAAAACTGTTACCCCTAAAGGACAGTAATATAATTAATTCTTTCAGCTCTTTTTAGCTCATAGCTTAGGGACAAGTGTTTGGCACTCTCAGAAAGGGTAGGTGGGAGATCAAGTGTCGTCATTCTTTTATCCGCCAATTAACACCCATTTTGACCCAGCACTCTTTCTTCATTGATTACTGGACTTGCAGTTCTTGTCCAACATGGCTGGAACACAGTTCTCTGAGGTTACTAAGAGTGCTTTCTGTTTGAAATAAATCTGTATGTAGCAAGCTAACTTGCACATTCATCATCTTAAAAAATTATAAACAACTAGAGGCCTTTTCTGCAGGACAAGTACCCTGTTACTCCTGTCCTGTGAGAAGATACAGAGGGGGGAACAATGGATGGATTCGTCTTATGCTTATTATGCTGATTTCTGATTCAAAAGTGTATTGAGTAATACTAATGAAACCCAACACGAAAAATTCCTGTAGTAAAGTAGAAAAACATTAGTATTCAAAAGACATTCAAGGCATCAAGACTTCCTGCAGTTACATGGCACAGATGTATTTATGCTGTAGCTTACTTCTCTGTTTTTTTCTGGTCTCATAGTGAATTTTTTAGGCAGTAGATACTTGCATGGTTAAGATCTCTGTCATATTTATGCTTGAAAGGCAAGTCTTGGTATTCATTACACGTCACACTTGGAGGGCCTGTCTGTGAAAACATAGAGCATTCAAATCCCCCAGCAAACAGGCTCCCCTAAGCCAATCCAGCTGTTTTCCAAAATACTTTCTTCAGGCTAGTCTCCAAGATCAGGGTTTATTCAGTACCTATCACTTCTGTGCTTTTCCAGCCATTCTGTAATCTCTGCATCCTGAATCCAAGGAGGAAAAACAGGGGGAAACTTTCAGAGTCAATAAGATTTTTCCCTTGTATCCCAGTAGCTTCTCCTGATGTAAATCTGTGCAGAGTAAAGACTGTTTCAGCTGGGATGATGCATTTATAGGTTGCATAGGTAGACATAAGTCCCAGTTATGGATGTAAATTTACTTTGCTAGGGCATGGATATGAATGAATTCTTGCTGTGAGAAATCCCTGATCTGGAGAGGGTTTGGTTCTGGAAGTGTGACGCTGCATGGATATGCTGATGGTGGAAGTGGCAACTTCTTCCCAGTATTTCTTTCAAGCTGCCTTTCTCTCCCACAAAGGCTCCATAGGTCTTCACTTGACCTCTTCAAGTAGCGCGCATTCAATATTTTGGGAATAGCGTAACCTGTGGAGATGTGAAATAAGTGTAACCATTATGCATCTTTTTTGCTGAGGCTCCTTATTACATGAGTTAAATAGTGTAACCTTGGTTTGTCATTAGAAAAATGCCAGAGAGATCCAAGATGTCTTTTGATTATATTTGCTAAGCAATGTACCTGGTCAGTGCTAGAAGGATGGAATGTCCCGGACTCCAGAGAAGGGTGAAAAAAACAAATTATACCGATTGTCAGTCCTGGAAACAATATTAATTCCTAATCCTGCTGCTAGAGTCTCTGGGTAACAACTTTGTAGTCATACCAGCCCTGAACTCCCTCTTTCCCCTCTGCAGAATCAGAGCTGGGTGAGCCAGGAGAGGTGATTGCAATTAGCCACCTAGCATGAGGTGGAAAGTCCATCAAATTGTGAAATCCACTCTACCAAGGCCATAATTGTGAAATTCACTCTACCGTATTTATAGGAAGATATCCAATCCCAGTGTCAGTTGCATGGGACAAAAATAATTCCTGGCTTTCTGTGTGGGCAGGGGATAAGAGTGGCATCAGTCATGCAGTTGGAGTGGGACTGACCCACAGTCTTTCCAGCGCCTTCTTTGGAAAAATAGTAATCCACATTGAAATATCTTTTGGGGGACTCTTTTACTACTTCTTTTCCTCAAGTCTGAAAATTATGGATGAATAATGATCCCCCCCAATTGCCCTTTACAATTATGATACAGCCAAAGAAGTTAATAAGTCACCTCTGTAGCCCCTCTCCCTTCTCTGTACAGACATTTTTTACCACATGGGTGAACACAAAGAAATAATCAGATAAGAGATTTTTTCTTCTAAATTAGGCCTCTTGTTTGTAAACTGAAAGAGTGCTAATGCAGTTCAAACTCAGCTGTGTACCACATACGCACACTCGGCCCAGGAGTATTATAAAGAGTGGGAGAATAGGAGGTTTTGTTCTATTCTTCGGTCTCTTTCTATATGAGAGGGCCATTCATTCAATCCCTATGCTTCTCTCTCTCTCTCTATTTCTCTCCATAATGCCAGCATTAGCTGCAAGCTGCTAGCTGTAAAAGTGCTTTGATGTTGACCTCTCACTGCCATTGACAGACCCTCATTGGTGGGTGAGTAGCAGAGCAATAAGGGCATGTGTGGGAGAAAAGAGGATGAAAGCCTGGACAGCTAGGAAGGGATAATATGAACAGATTCCTGCCTGTTCACTTAGTTTCTTTTTTTTTTTAACTGGGTCTTCTGATTACAGAGGTTATGAACCAGTAAAACTTCAGAAATGACCACTGAAAGCCTGCTGTACATGAAGAATCAGATAATTGTTCCAGCTCTTGCCTTGTAAAATTAAATCAAGCCATGAACTAGGCAGGAGCACATAGGGGAGTTGAAAACATTTTCCTGTTTAAGGCAATGAAATAGTGGGGT
Source organism: Mystacornis crossleyi (assembly GCA_013400655.1). Lineage (NCBI taxonomy): Eukaryota > Metazoa > Chordata > Aves > Passeriformes > Timaliidae > Mystacornis > Mystacornis crossleyi. The sequence goes on along the minus strand of VYZQ01067367.1, from coordinate 263,567 downwards.
TTTGTCTGATACATACAGTAATATTACAAGGGCGAGGAGTATCTAAGTGGCATGGGGGCAAGGGGACAGGGGGGAGAGCTGCCTACTAATGATGTTGATTAGTTTGTTTCTCGTCTCATGCCAAAACCTAAAGCATAAGTCTTGGGCTTTAAAAGGATCAAAACAGAAAGGTACGCTAAGAGGTCAGGAGGACTCGCAGGGGTTTGTGCCCTGGGGAGCACGTGTGTGCACACACAGAGGGATGCGTGCACAGAAAAACCTGCCTGCTGCTCCCCACGGGGCGCTGGCAGGCACAGCAAGTGCTCCCATATTCAGATCACAGCAGGGCCCCAAAAGCAGCTTTGCACCCTCCAGAGAGAGCGGGGAGGTTGAGGGTAGGGACAGGACCGTGGGCCACCTGGGCCCCCAGCCAGCTGTTTGTGAAAGCTCAGGCAGCAACGCTGGGAAAGGCGGGGAAGCCTCGTCGCTGCCTGTGCCCTATTGAGGCGGGATGTCTCCAGCCACTTCACCTCTGCTCTCCCCCTTCACCTCTCTGAAAGCTAAGCTTGTCATACTAATAATTAAGCCCCGAGGCTCTAAGTTGAAATGGCCAAAAGGCTCTGCAAGGCCAATGGAGGGAACAGGAGGGAGGGAAAGTTCACACAGATTTGTATTAGAAACCTTGTTTTCAGTTGCGATCTGAAGGACCAGCTATCGCAACAAAGCTGCTCGCCTGAAGGTTCCCCTTGCCCCTGCTCTGAGGAGCAGCATCGGATCTTCTGCTTCTTTGGGAGAGGCAGAAATCTGTTCTGCCTCCACTTCTCTCCCTCTTGGCAGCATTAGGCCATCAGAGGAGTTTAACTAAGTCAGGTGAGCTGTAGATCATTGGTTAAACCCGGCCTGTGCCACTTGCAGCACAAGTGCTCTCATGTGGGGTAACCCCTGCCTGGAACAAAATGCACCAGTTGGAAAATTGAGGGATTGGGTAGAACAGGTGCCCGTGTCACAAACTGCGATGCAATAGCATGTCAGCAGCGTCAGCATTCAAATCACACCCTGCTCCAAGCACTTGAGTAAGAAAGAAGCCATCACTGCTTTGATTTGGATTTGATTTCTTCTTTAAAAATTAAAAGGTATTCAGCACACACTTTTGGTGCGGAGACTCTTCACACATTAATCTGTTAGAAAGAAAGAAATCTTTCACTGAATGATTAAAAATATTCACATTTTGGAGGGGACAAACTTCTACAGCACTTTTTGCCTTGCCGTCTGCATTTGCTATCAGGGAACTAATTCTCCAGTCAATTTCACAGATGGTTTCCTGTCATTACTATACAATTCTATTTATTTGATAATAATTTTATAGGACTTTTCCAGAGGGATTTGGAATTACATGTTCAGCTCGTAGCAGTTTTTAAAAGGTATGTGAATACTGCACTCAGTCAAAACTTCCTTGCATAAACTTTTAAAATAGAAAATGGATTTTCAGTTCAAGCAAGAAATCTTGCCAGAGGTGTCTTGGTTAAACTTTTTCAATGCGTTTTTCTGCATGTAAAGGGAAGTGTATATAATCCTTTCTGTTCTGTCACTTTTTCTTTTGCTCTTTTCAACCCATCTGAAAAAGAAGCTATTTTTCCCCTTTCCAACTAGAAATGAAACAGGACTTCACTGGTTCGTCAAAAAGGTACAATTTTTTTAACTTGAAAGCAGAATATAGCAAATATTTTAAGTTTCATGTTTGCTTTTGCTTTTTGAGGATAGCCATGATGAACTTACAGACTGTGTCAGATACAGCAGAAAACTGGTGTTTGCGCAAGCTGAAGTTTCACTCAAAAGACAGTCTATCTATCCTGTTTCTGTTATTTTTGCAGGAAATCTCTCTTCTTATCTCACCTGTTTCTTGATGAATATTTTACTTGGAACTGTTTTATTTTAATACAGTCCAGTCTCTGATAGGGCACTGTGTTGTTGCTAAGCTACCTGAGATTTCAAGCCCCTGCTGTTTGGTGGGACTCCCCTGCGCACGGCATCACTGGGGCAAGCAAGGAGCTTCTGTTTGGTCATTAAAGAAAAAAGAGTCTTCATGGGGAACAAGCTCTGTCCCACAAGTCCAAAGAGAGGACATTTCAATCTGGATTAATCTCCTTGAGAGCTACATTACAGAAGCCTCTGGAGCTTCTGCACTGTGAGCTTGGCCCACAATTTAAAAAAAA
>VYZQ01067367.1:246746-257089 GCA_013400655.1 Mystacornis crossleyi | reverse complement strand
GGGCTCCGGCCATGTGCGGCCAGGGGGAATAAAATCTGAAAACATCTATCAAATATCGTCTCCTTGGTTCTTCCACGGGCCAAGGCTGTCTCCTAGGGAAAGGTTGCAGGAACCCCACTGCAACAGCCACCATGTTATGTTATGTTGTAGAATTCATAATCTGATCATATTATATTCTATAACTATTTTACTGCTCTGGGTGGGGATTTTGCCCTTTTACTACACCCACTGGAAAGTAATTTGAGAAATTTTTACTCCAGTGGTTGGAAACATGTTGTAATTCCCAAATTAGATGAATTTAAAACCAGTTTATAATCATTTCTTCCTGGGTCACCTTTACACACGTATATCCTTATCCAGCTTGTATGGACACCACCATTTCTGAATTGGACCTGTGTCGCTTTAAGCCACCATTTAGGTAGGCTGAGCAAGGGGAGTCTTTCAGTTTCCTCTCAGAAACTCTCCAGTTCCTTGATCATTGTAATAGTCCTCTTTGCACCCTCTGCTCCAATTTGCATGCAGCCTTCTTGAGCATGGGTAACTAGAATTGACGTCGTATTTCAGATAATGTCTCACCAGTGCTTTGTGTGGTAGCATTAATATTTTCCTCTCATTATTAGCACTATTACAGGTGATGAATCTCAGGATTGCATCTCTCTTTTCAGTTGCATTATATTATGGCACATATTTATCCTGTAATCAACTAGGAAACCCAGGTCTTTCTCTTCCTTTGTCATTCCCAACAGCTTCTAGCAGAAATTCTCATTATTAGTCCTTTAGTGCATGACCTTGCATTTTGTACTGTTCAATTTCATCCCATTTCTATTACTTCTGTCCCCAAGGTCATCCAATTCTTCCTGCACAATATTGCGATTTTCGTTTGTGTTGATGATGCCTCCCAACTTTGTACAATCTGCAAATTTCATTTGAACACTCTTACTTTTTGCGCCAAGTTTATTAATGAAGCGTTAAATGAGATCAGTCCAAAGGCTGATCTTTGAAGAACTCCCCTAATATTTTCCCTCCAGCCCCCTATTTCCCCCTGCAGCACATCACATCCTCCCTTCCCCGGTCACCAACCCAGACCTCAAGAGTTCTGACTGAGTCTCTATTTTCCCCCAGTGAGCTGGGTACTTCCCAAGTGGCACCTGCTGAAACACTTTAATGAAGACTGGATACATTTTTAGAATTTTAATTTAAGAAATATTTTTTATCAGGGTAGCTGGGCACAGTCTAGCTCCAGGAAACCCATACAGTAAATGTCTGCCCTTTACTCCTTTTGATTCTTTCCTCAAATTTGTTCAAAAATCTAGTAAGCTATTAGGGTCTGACTGACACATCTTCCCTAAATCCCCTTTTTTTTACTCTAAGAATAAGAAAATGATACTACAAGGTGTAAAAACTGGATACAAAGGGTGTGGGTGCTGCTGTTCCCTCTCCATGTTATAGTGCAGCACTTCACTGCTCTATTAACAACTGACAGTGGCTACTGGATGTGCAATTTCATGTGTTCATCCTCAGCTAGGGATCATGTTGCCACTCTTCAGAGATAATAAAAGGAAGGTGATAATTTAGGCTTGTGAAACTTTCTGCACTCTCAACCTGTCCTTTCCCCCACAACAATTTTCGTTCCTTCTTCCCTTGTTCTCTTTCCATTAGCTTAAATTGTGTTCTCATCAGTTCATTTCCTTTCCAAAATCCAACACATTTCTCTGAAGTTCCCATTTCTCTCATCTCTCTTCCACAGCATCCTTATGAACTACAAATTCCTGCTTGAATCCCAAAGTTTTCTGGCACAATCAAAAATCTGTCTGCTCCAGGCCTTGTCAGCGTAGAAGCGGACATCATACACACACATTGCATTAGGCTTTGCAGCAAGAAACACGAGTGACCAGAGTTCCATAAGGCTCACCATGACATTTAATGAACCTTGGTGTGTTCTCAAGGTTCTCTGAACTCTTGTTTTTCTCCCCTTTCTGGCTTGTAGCTGCTTGGAGAGGTTTTAAGGGCTCTCCTGTCACATCTATGCAGATTTGTCTCTCTCTGGAGGAAGGTCATGCCATGGGAGTCAACCCCCCATTTTTTTACAAAAGCACTGGTTACAAAAGGTGCCCTCTCAGTATTCAGGAAGAGCACTGAAATATTATTTGCTCATTTCCCGAAGTGGAAGCTGACAGCACACCAAAAAAGTAGAGATACGCCCTTGTGAAAGAACGTGGCAGGCACTTCTGAACCCAGAAACAACCCTCCTTCCTTCCACCCTAGTATCTAACAGTGCCTTTCACCTGGATAGATTTCAAGTTGTGTCAAATTTCCCTCTGTATTTTACCTGGAGCATTTCAAGGATGTGTGGAAGGGCTGTATGGAGTTCAGCAAGCTGTGGTGCAGGTGAAGCAGCACAGTGAGCAGCACTCCCAGAACCTGCACTTGGTAAGCAGCAGATGAGCACCTTGCTGGCCTGGCAGGATAGTTTAACAGGGTAGGTTGCATTAAAGTTTAATTTCACCTCTGGGAAGATGAATTTGTTTGATGGCAGCAGGCTCTGGTCTTCTGTGGTGTTGTGCATCAAACATCTGAGGTGCACCTTGGAAATTAGTTTCTCATCATTCTCATCTCAAAACCTCTGGAACTACTGCGCAGGCAGAGAAGAGAAGTGTTTTCTTTTATGAGCTGGAGTCTCCTGCTCCTTATAGCTTATGCTGTTTGGTAATTATTCTCTTTCTCCTGTGCTGTCTCTTTCCTACCCTTGTTCATCCTCCCTTGTGTTTTACTTCTCTGATGGTTTGATCTCTTGTACTGAATCTCCTCAGCCCCAGTGTGCTTTTTTGCATGTTGATTTTGATTTTCTTTTGCTGCAGAATTATACATTTATAACAGCCCTTTACAGAGCCTGAAAAAGAATCTGTTTTGATAGTCAGAATGAGGAAAGCATCATCTCTAAATCATGATTCCCTTATGTTGATAATTGAGTGGGGGGAAGAAGAGTTTTAAAGCTCAAACTCTTTTTTTCATAGCTTGAGTTGCTTTTTTCAGTATCAGAAACCCTTCATTTGTCTCTCTTGTTGATGCCACTGCTGCTGGCACCACAGGTGACATAGCAGCCCTGGAAGTTTTCACCATGGCTGTTTTCTATTTCTCCATTAAGGTACATTTTGAAATGAGACCTTGACCAGCAGAGCCCACACACCAGAGCTGTCTTACTGAAATCCCTGGTGCAGTTGCGGGGATGGGCTCTGGAGAGCTTGCTCCAAAGAGGCCCCAGGTCCCATTCCAAGGCAAAAATCAAATCTGATTTGCTTTAATAGTGTTGTATTATGCTGCAGTGAATTCTGGGCTTCTCCTTTTTAAATTACCATCACAGCAGAAAGGATAGATAGGGGCAAATTAATGAAAAGAAGAAGACAGAAAAATGTCTAAGGTACCAGTCAGTGGAGAAAAGAAGGGCTCTGCCGTCAAAACCTTCCCCAGTGAAAAGACCCAGCAGGATACAATGACTAAATGTATTTGCCGCAGCACTGAGAGTTAAAGAAAGTTACTTTCATTCACCAGAAGTGGAAAAAGATATCTGAAAAAGCTCTTCTCCTTTTTGTTCCCTTAGTTCTTGTCAACAAAGTGAAGTTCTGAATGGCATGGGGGGAAATCATCTTCCTGCGTTTCCAGGCCGTGCAGCCAGCCTGCCGTGCTCCCGGACATAGGGAAATGATCACCCCCCCCGAAGAGTGATTACAACCGAGCAATAAAATGGTGACACTGTCAGTCCAAGGCTGTATTTTGATACTGTGTTTCCTGCTTTTCATTTCCTGTGTGAAGCCCAAGGAGAATTTTTTTTTTCCTTTTTGAGCGTCTGGGGGTTCAAAGACTGAAATACTCATCAAGGTGTTTGAGGAAAGTAGGGAAGGAGAGCAATCTCCTGTTGCCATCAGAAGGCTGTGCTTCCTTTCTTTGTGCAGATCCAAGGTGGTTTCTGGGCCTGATTCCTGTTCCCTTTCCATGGCAGGCAGTAGGAATCATGCTCCTATTCTCTGAAAGAATGGGGCAGGGGCCTCTAACTTGCTCCAGTTCTGGAAAGATCCTTATAGTCACATAGAAAAATGGTTATTTGGAATAATGTAGCAAAATACAGTCACAAGGAAAGAACTGTTCAGAGAACTGGAATGGTCCAGCAGCATCCCATCCTCCTCCAAAGACCCTTAAAAATGTTCCAGGGGCTCTCAGACCACAAACAACTGCATCCCGGTCCTTGGTCATGCTGATATCTCTATTTCTTGCATTACTGTGGAATATGTGAAGCATCTCACAGGCTAGGGAATTTTTCTGTAGTCCCTGGGGTGTTTAACCACTGCCAGAACCACCAGACTGTTTGGGTGATCTGTGTTTGAAGCCCTCTGCTCCCCGAAACATCTCTTTTCGTATGCTTTGCATTGTAATGCTGCATGTGACACTCTGCAATGCACTTATCCGTGTCTTATACTAGAGAGCTCCTTCTCATCTTCTTTCATGGATGGGAGCAGAGTGGTTTAAATCAAAGCATTTGACTTTGAACCTCTCTTGAGCTGGCCTTCAGGCAAGTTCTTTCTGATCAAAGACAGAAGCGTACCAGGGTCCAGGTATTAAGGCTGAATAATTGGTTCAGACTAAAATAAGAACTGTCCCAAGCCTCCACAGAAAAAGTTTTTATCAAGTTTTAAAAAAAGTACAGGTAACTTTTTGGTCCTTGATATGTTTCTGCATTTATCTAAAGTGCCACTGCAGAGGCTGCTAATGCAGTATGAGACCATGAAATACCAGTCAAATTTGGATGTCAAAGATATTCAGATTACTTGAGAAACAGGTAGAATTAGGAGTACTGAAGCAGAAGGACTTTTCATATGGAAAAAGATGGAATACTACCAGTGTAGCACAATATAAGTGAGGTGATTTTGAAAGATCCTGATTTCTTCTGCCATTTCTTCTGCCAGAGGATCCCCCATTTCTCTGGAGAAATGTGTATTTCCACATACAGCACAGCACATATAGCTGTGGCTTTTCTGAAGATATCACAGACCCTTCAGACTGGGGGGAGAAAAACAAACCAACAACCAGGCAATCACAGGCAATTTACCAGACGGAGCAGGATGCCTGTAGCATCCCAAGCAGCCTGAGCCTGTCTGCCTCTGTTTAGGATAAATACTGAAACCGCACCTCCGTGAACTCTTCTGCCTCTGACCATCAGTAATGTGTATATAAAAAGTCTGTGCCTGGGGATCAGCTAACGGGATTATTCACAGACACAAAATGAAGCTGGCCCGATCCTGACGTCCTTTGCAGCCCTCCCTGCAGCCTGCTGAGAGGGGCAAAAGCAGGCTCAGGCTCCAGGTCTTCATAATTTCGGCAGCCTTTTGGGAATCTGGAAGGGGGGGTCACAGTGGAAATGGGCTCCCATTTTTGTTTTTGTTGTTTTTCATTTTTAATAGACCAACTTTCAGTCCGAAAGGAAACCCTGGTGAAGTGGTGAGGCTTTTGTCTCTCGCTATAATGCCACCGGGCTTTGGATTGACCTGTGTGATACAGTGACACTGTGTGGTTTGAATTTTTACATACAGCTGCATAAAGCAATTCTCATGTAAATTTTGGAGGTAAATAAGCCTGCTGTTGGTCTGCTGCATGGACACATATGCTCAAACCATTAGGCTTGAAAGGAGATTAGAATTAACCCACCCGTCTCTCACTGGCTTGCTCTTTCCCTCCCCACCACGTAGCTCTTACAAGAGCCTAAACACCTTGCTATTTTAACGAATGGAAGCAGAGTTAAGGCTGACAGAAGAAGAAAATTGTTGTGTCCCCTCCCTCCCCCTTCCCCACAGTCACAGAGCCTCTGCTGGAAGCCGTGAGGATTTAGAGGAGGCCACGAGCTGATTCCCACGGCACAGGCGGGCACGGCGGAGTCGATGCCTTTCCCTCACTCCCCCAACCCCTGAATTGCACAGGGCTGAGCTGAACCCTTCGGTTTCCACTGTGGCAGTGGGAAGGCTCAGAGCCTGCCGTTATCAGGCCTTGTGTGTGTTTTCTTTCTCCCTGGATAACTCCATTACCTCCTACTGGGTAGGGAAAGCTTTCAGAGCAGCTGAAAAGTCCTTTCCAGGCACCTGGCACTGGGACGTTCCCAGGTGCTTCTGCAGGGCTTGAACAGGCAGGGTTTCACCCAACAGCAGGTAGTGGCCACTGGCCACCATCCTGTCTGGAGCTGGCATCTAAATGGCTTCACCTTCCAGCTGAGGAAGGGTTTTATTGCGAGTTCTTTGAAGGCAAGAGCGGGACCAAGCGCATGCACACACACACACACACCCACACACACACACACCACACACGTGCACAAAACTGCCGAGGGCGCGGGCAGGCTAAGGGGAACCTGGCCTGGGTTGTTTGTTTATGCGAACTTTAAATAATTCATTTTTGTCCCTATTGAGCTCATCACAGCGTGACCAAAATAAACGTGTCTCCTTGGCCTATTGTTTGGAGCTGAGGATTGTCGAGCGGGAGGAAAATATTACAGTGACTGAGGGAGATACACGTAAGAGTGTGACCTTTAACTGCAGTACCTATAACCAGTCTCATCAAATTAAAGCACTGTATATTTTCCTTAATAATCTCTGATTAGGCTCGGGGTATGAGCGGACACGAACGCCCGCCATTGCTATGCAGCGGGAGGCCTGCTAAGCACCCGCCGAGCGCTTGGGAATAAGTGAGCAAAATGCTTTAATTTGATAGGGTTAGAATCCTGCAGGCTCCGGGGTGAGAAGTCACCAACAGCTCCGCTCGCACTGAATATGCAGAAATAAAAAAGTAAATTGCTTACATCTGCTGCAGGCAGGAGGGAAAATGATCTGATTGGACAGGCCGAGGGCTCTCCATCTCTTTTGGGTTAGAAAGAGGGGTTTGGAGCATCAAAAGCTCGTAATTGGAGTAATTCTGAATTAATGGACATACACACACAGGCTCAGCGTGCACCATTTTGAAGCAGCTGGTCACAGGATGCACATGCTCAGGAATGTTTGGAGATTGCAAAAATGCTGTTAAAAACGTTGTCCCTTATTCCTAAGATTATTGACATTTGGATTTCATGACCTGTAGGAAGTGCAGTAAGTACAAAAAGCCCTGCCCATCTGCCCGATAGGGCTGCCTGCCTCAGCCTACACCTGTTTATTCACAATGCAATTATTCTATCTCTCTGTCTGTCTCTCTATCTCTGTTGTCTATCTGCTCTTTCATGTTTGAGGGTCTTCGCTGCATGCAGAATCCCAGGCTTTAGCCTTGTCATCTGATACTGTATTTAATCTATGTATTTGATCAATAAGAATCAAAGACAATGCTCAAGGTCTTTTTGGCACCAGGCACCCAGCTTTGTGCCGAGTGTCAGAGGTTGTCTACAGTGTCACCTTGATGGTGTCACACTAATTTGTACCCTACTTTGCTTGCCTCTGTGATCACGGTCTGCGCTGGTTTGTGGGGTTTTTTTCTCTATATATCTCTTTTTTTAATGCTTGTTTTTATTACTTTGGGAGGAAAGAGGTGAGGGAGCTGAGAGGTGGGAGGCTGAAGACATTAGCTTAGAGATTTAAGGAGCGCACTGCCTGACCCTCCTCCCCCACCTCTCTGCCTTCCCCCGCGAGTCACTTACGCTCCGGAGTGAGGGTGTTACCTCTACCTGACAGGCACCGTATCCCAAGGGGGGAAATGTTACTAAATCCAAAATGACCAGGGGAAGAAATCCTGCCAGGCAAACTTTCAGGAGCGATTTCTCAGCTTGCTGCTGACAGGGAGAGGCAGGCACACCAAGGCCAGAGTCCAGGCTTCAGCCCACTTCTGGGTAAATCCACACAGTAGGTACATCTCTAAATTTCACTGGTATTTTTCTTGAAGCCAGGGTTCTTTGGATCTCTCACTGATGCACAGACTTGAACAATTTGTTCTTTTATGGCTGCCTAAGGCTGTACTGCATCATTTCAATGGCCTTTTGTCTTGTGACAAGTATTGCAATGCCTATAATGTACTAAACATTCTAAAAATCCATGTAATTAATGCCCCAACATATCTAATATAGAACTATTATCTTGAGGACAGATAAATGCAGTTTATTATCTTTTTTTTCCCTTTGCCTACACCTCTTCATTCTCTTTTCTGTGCTGTTATTTAACACAGAAAATAATAGCACAGTAAATGTATTATTTAAGTCTCCCATTTAGAATTGTGTGCGTGCGTGAAGGCACTGCACAAAATGAGGCTGTGTTTAGACCCAGACCCTTAGCTGTAGACTGCAGGCTCCATCATGATTTCCAGAGGTGCCTTGGAAAGTCAGCCAAGATTTTCATAAATGGGTGACCGACGCTAAGCATCCATTTCTGAATTTTGTTTTCAGAGGCACCAACCACCCACACGGGCTGCGGGAATCAATGGAGACTGGATTGTTTCGGTACCATGCACGTCCAGCCACTGCCCGTGGCTTTCCTGCTCTTAACAATTCATATTTCAATAATATTTAATGAATTAGTGGAAACATTAGAGCTTAAGAACAGCAGAAGGGCCACCTACCCTGGGATCCAGTCCCTAAATAACAGCTGGGGTGGATGTCTGAGGACAAAGTACCTGAGAGAGAGCAAAAAATAATAGGAAAAATTCTGGTTGTGCTTTTCAAAAACCATAGACTCTGGGAAGAGGACGGGGCTCAGTGCAGAGTTTGCTATTATGATTAGGCTGCATGTTGTGATTAAGATGTATTTTGAAGTTTGAGGTTGTCTAGAGGAAGGGACACCCTGGCTGGATCCCACGCAGCCTTTGGACAACGCTGCTTTTTATGTCTGAGCTGGTTGTCAGCCACGAGAGGACGGGAACGGGGTCGATTTTTTCAGGTTTTTCCCCAGAAGCTTCTCCGGGGAAGCCGGTTTATTCCCTGGGTAAGGTGCCACATCCCTCAAACCGCTCGGCTCCGCTCACGGTCGTAGGGAAGCCTCTTTTGTCTGGCAGCCATGCCTGCCACAGTCTATTGGAAGGTATTTGTCAACAATTATATGTCTATTAAAGACAAGTCAATCAGGCCATGTGCAAATAGCCAGACCTCTGGGGTCTGCCTATTGATAGGGACCTGTCAATAGCCAATCCAGGCTTTTTTCAACCAAACAAGAAATTAGGCACTCACCAAAATCATTGCTCTTCTGAGTCCTTCCAGCCCATTTTTATTCTCAGAGTGCTGGTCCCTCTTTTTTTAAATTTTTTTTTTCCTGGGCTAATATTTATTTGGAATAAACAAAAGAGATTAGGAGGCACTTGTTAAAGCACTGTTTTAACTGTAAGAGGAACAGCTTCTCGTTGTAATTAAGAATATTACAAATGGTTGTGCTTGTAGGTGGCTGTATTTAATCCCAATGATAGAGAAACTATAAGGGAATTAATAACAGAAACTTTAAATTAGCTCAACTGTAATTAATATGTACAGTATATAAATATCCAACTCTTTCACCAACACAAATTTCAGACATATTTACCTTTATTAGGCTGAGGAAGACAGTAATATTATGCAATATTTTCATGCATATTCAATTTGTAAACTCAACAGTTGATTTTGTAATTTATATTGCAAATTACTCTGCTGTTTCCCACACGTGAGCAGGAGAGAGAGCGGGGGAGAGAGCAGACAGTGTGTGGGAAGCTTTAAACAAAAGCCTCCAGCAAAAGCCATGACATCAAAAAGATGCTCCACAGGGCCATCTCCTTTGAACCGGGAGCACTCCGGTATCACAGAACACACTGGTGTTACACAACAAACGGCAGCGTTAAATAACTTTGCACAGAGACCTGAAATGACCAAAAATATTGAAAGCAAAGGTAGTATGCAAAGCAGAAATGATATCTGATATGTGCTCTTTAGGTACATCACAGCTGGCTTTGTTCGTAATTACCCAAACAAACATTCTGTCCATCAGGGCTTTATTTCTTTTCATTTCTACCCTTCAGACAGGACAAATTTTGAGAGCCGAGCATTTTTTCCCTGGTGTTCGAACACCAAATTAATAACTAGTAACCTAATTTATTAAAATTCAGCATTTACCCAACAACATCCTTGAAACACCTATTTTTGAACTAAGGTGATGTATTTCTGCCCAGAAAGAATGGTAGAATGCAAAGATAAATTCTTTGTAGAATATTTCCCAACCACTGGAGGATTGCTAGGTATGGAGATAGTTTTTATTTGGTCACAAACTTTCTTATACTTTGAATTAGATCTTTACCAGGGGAGAGCTTTCAACCTGACTTTTATTGCTGGTTTTATCAAGTCTCATTTTAGGAACTTGTTTCATACTGTTAAAAAA